>CM062614.1:9691003-9938503 GCA_025617555.3 Puccinia polysora | reverse complement strand
CTCCTTTGCTGGCACAGGGAGTTGTGTGCGCGTCAATTTTGCCGCAACCAACTGGCAGTGCAGTGAATGACTTGGGCCATTTTTCCACTGTGCCAACAGGGAAAGGATTTGCAAAAAAAAAAGAAAGAAAATCAAGATCATCAAAAATCAAAAAAAAAAAAATCATCAAAAAAAATGAAGAAAATCAAAAAATCAAAAAAGTAAAATTGAACTTTCTTTTCAAAAAAAAAATCAAAAAATATAAAATGATTTTCAAGAAAATCAAAAAATAAAAAAAAAGCAGAAAAATAAAAAATTAATAAATAATTAATTAATTAAAACAAAATGAAAAACTCAACCTTGGAAAAGCTCACAAAAATTTTAATTCAAAGAAAAAATCATTTTTTTAAAAAAAAGTTGTAAGAATAGATTCAAGAAAGGTATAATTATTTCTTATGCCACCCATCCATTTTCACACATGGTTAATGGGTCTGCGGGCATCCAGCTCATATTTTTGTATATATTTTTTTTTGGAAATGATCTTCTGAAAGAAAAGATCTCCAAATCAGATTGATACCTGCCACTGACATGAACTTTCTTCATTGAGGACAAAACAAAACAAAAAAAAAATCTATAAATAATGACCAAATCTCCTCTTCTTTGATAGAATTGATAACATGAAATTCTCTAGCTTGACACCAATCAAAAATAAATCCCATGTAACATAACTCTCAACCAGATTTCTTAACAGTGGCAAAATATATATGGCATTAACATTAAATACATAAATTAACAATTCTTCTTTTTATTTAAAAGGTTTCAATTCAATACATGCATTTCATACATCTGGAGCATGAATCTTCTGGGACCGTCCAGGAATCAAGTTGATGTTTGCCTCCAAAACATCAACTTGTTTGATGTTTGACTACAAAACCAAAACAAATTCAAAACAGCTCTCAGCCACCATCCCAGGTGCTACACCTTCCAGCAGGTGCAGCCTTTTTTTTATGGTGATTGCTCACACACATCCCATCGTCATCTAATAACCCCACATCACAGACCTTTCTTCCTCAACATACCCAATCAAACTTCCTGGAACCAAGTGGAAAACACAAGAAATCTGACTGAAGTTTATTTATTATTTGACTCTGATTCAGACTCCAATTTGGAATCAACTTTCTTACCTTTGAATTATCTATTGAAAAAGCAATACATAGTTCCAAGAAGACAGACTCTCCACAACCCTATGTATGAAAGGCAAAAGCTTCATATCCTCTCAAACTTAAGCTGCAAGCAACTGTTCCAAACTTTATTGCCTTCATATATGGAAAACTTTGAGGTGATTGAAGACCACAACATCTTCCAGAAAAATTCTTGGAATCCTCAGGCCAATACAGCTATCTGAATGGCTTTTTCTCTTTGTACATTGGGACCAAATGGAAATGGAGAAGCAATTCATCAATTATAAAATCCATTCTCAGTTGGTTGTGGAACCATTGACTTTTACACCAAAATAATCATTATTGCTATCCCATATTTCCATTTCTCAGTCCTTTTTTTGGCCAAACAAAGAATAACACAAGTAGATATCTCAAGTTATGGAGAATGAAGATTTTCCTGGTTGCATTGGTTTTTTTATGGAACCACAAATACATAACATTCCCATCTCCATTGCTTCACACATGTCTCATCTCCTTTGCTTCAGATCTCAATTGCTTTGCATCTCCATTTCTTCACAAACATCGCATCATCATCTAATCAACCCACATCAAATCACTTTCTCTCTCAAAATTTCCAATCAAACTTCCCAGAAACAAGTTGAAAACAAAAAAAAGCTGAATGAACCTTTTTTTTTATTATTTGACTCTGATTTAGACTCCAATTAGGAATCAAATTTGTTAGCTTTGAATTATTTTTTGCAAAAGAAATACATAGTTCCAAGAATACAGACTCTCCACAAACCTATATATGAAGTTAAAAAGATTCATCTCCTCCCAAACTTAAGCTTCCAGAAACTATGCCAAACTTTATTGCCTTCATTCATGAAATGTTTGGAGATGGTTGAAGACCACGGCATCTTCCAGAAAAGTTCTTGAAATCCCCAATAAAATACAGCTATCAACAATGCAGTTTCTCACTGTAGATTTAAATCAAATGGAAACAGAGAAGCAATGTATTCCCCCCCTCGCACTTCCTCACTTTTATGAGTGATGTTCTGTTTTGAAATAGATAAAAAATGACATCACAGTTAATTTTTTTTGTTTTTTAACATAGAATCCTAGTCTGACTAAGGGGTTATTTTATTTTTTTTGATTTAAATAGACTAAAAAAACAAAACAGACTTCAGTGTCAACTTGTGCCTCCACTTCACCAACCCCACACTCCTCACGGATTCAGCTCACACATCACCACTGCCTTCCAAAACTCACCCAGTCACCCACCACCTCCAAATTACCAACTTTCAGCTTCCTGATGCCAGGTAACTTGCTGTCCTGTAGCTACAGAAATTGATATTGATTCTGGAAGCATAATAATTCCAAAAACGCATGTAATATGATCAAAAATAATGATATTGTAAGAGAAAGTGCAAGGTTAAGAGTGGTTTGGATGGATTTTTTCATTATTTGTTTTAAGAGGGGCCACAGCTTATAGAAAACTGGGGATCCTTATAGTAAAATAACCTCTCTTCAGGGGTTACTTTGTACATTATAAGACCCTGTACAATGGGATCCTTAAGAAATAATTCAAAGTTTCAGCTTCCTGATTCCAAAGAACTTTCTGTCCTTCAGCTACAGAAAGTGATTTTGTTTTTGGAATAATAATAATTCCAAGAAAGCACATAAAATGCTGAAAAATGATATGGTAAGAGCAAGTGCAAGGATTGGAGTTGGTTTGGTTATAAAGGTTTTCAATATATTTCAAAGAGGGGCCACATTTTATACAGAACTGGGGATCTTTACAGCCTAAGCAAGCTCTCTTCAAGGGGTAACTTGGTACTGTGTAAAACTTTGGAGCAATGGGGTCCTTTTGATTCACAAAAAGGGGTTGACCCAAAGGAATGGTTGTGACAGGATGTTTACAGAACTTCTGGAGTTAGAAAGTATATAACTTAATTTTTTAAGAAGTGGCTCCAAGAATCCTGCAGAAATTGACAGTTCAAAGGGTCTCAGGTTAAAGGTTGGGGTTTTTGCTGATTTTCTTCAAGGAAATTAATAATAGTTTCAGAATTAATACTTTACTTATCATACTATGGCCTTATATAACTTGTTTATCTCTCATAAAAACTTGATCATAGATTGCACTGAGGTATGGATTGATACTAAAAATTGCTGTGGTTTGAAATAATCAAAAGGCACTGTATATATAGCTTTTGGGGTGGAGGGGCTTTCTCAGGGAACATATAGATGGTTATGCTAGAGGGCTAAGGCTAGAAAGCTGGCCAGGGCTAATTTAGCACACATTCTTGATGTTGTAACTCAGCTTTACCTGTCTGTGTCATGTTTATGTGCAAAATAATTGTCGGAATCTGTTAAATATTGATTTGTTATTTCTATAGCTTTGACATATTTCCTCATTTTGTACTATATTCCTTTGAGAAATGTGGTCAGAAGTGGTTATTTGTAGACTTTCTGTCATTTTCTGACCATTTTGGTAATTTTTAATGATTTTTAAGGGAAGCTCTTGATATTGTTTGTGGTTCATAAAGATTTTATAATGTTATTTTTTGCAAGCTTTATCATTGGTTTTGTAAATTTGTCTATTTTATAATTTGATTTTTATAATTTGTATTAAACTTTTGGAGGTTTAAAATAATCCTCTATCCATTGGTTGAATTATTACATATGTGTGATGAATTCATTTGGGTTTTAGCCAGTTCCTGCAGTACCTTGCTGTCAGCAGTTGTTCAGGCAGTTTTGACACGCGCATGCTTGACAACTGCAGGCAGGAATAAGGACTCCGCAGCAAGTTGTATATTGCATGCAGGTTTCCTGACCAGTGGCTGCATTTTGAGTGTGATACGCATGCAACCCTTGCTGTATGGATGCAGGGCTGCGCGCGGGAATTATGACAGAACACAAAACAGGCTGTAACTCTTAAACTATATACAAAACTTCATTTTAATTTAATTTTGAGTGTGAAACCTATATGTGACAATAAAGGTGAAATGTTAAACTTTCCAAACAAACCAGTTGTAGTAGTGTCTTTGTTTTGGGCCATTTTCTTTAAAATTTATTTCAAAATATAAAAAGTGGAATTCAAGGGCGGGGTCAGTGAGTGACCCTATGTTATTTTGGGTGAGAAATTCAAATAAGCAATAATATTATGAGATTTCCTACTACTTTAAGTTTTTAAAATTTACTCATGTTTTTATTCTACTTTGATAGTTTCTCTGTGCAAGTAGCAAGCTAAAATTCCCCCACTCCAAGATATGTCTATATCTGAAAATAATTTTGGGGCTCAGTTTCTGTTATTGGCTCTGTAATTTCTCATGTGTATAGGGCCATATGGAATTTTGTTTTATGGTAGCAATTCATATTTATCAGCTGAATCACCTTTATATCTGACTAGGTAAAGTCTGATATATTTTCCATTTATCTTTTCTTTCTTTCCTTTAATGATATTTCTGACTTTTCCTTTTCCTCTATTGGGGTTAGCTTCCACAGGTATCTCTGGTGAAGGGATTTTATCTCCATCCCTGGGGTGAAATTGTTTTAGCAGGCTTACTGGGAATACTGAGTCTTTTCTGGAAAGTCAATCACTTAGGATTAACTCTACAGAATTCTTTCCATGAAGCTTTTTGATGGTGAAAGGTCTCACAAAGGCAGGTCTCAGTTTTCTTTGTCCTGAAAATTTTTTGAAATAATTAGTTTAAATCAAGACTTGCTCCCCAATTTTGAAATGAGGTTCTTTATGAGTCCTATCCCATTTCTGTTGGTTGGACTTAACAGCCTCTGGAACACATTTAGCAGAATTCTTATTGCCTATGTTTATCATTCTCTTGAAGTCCACTTATTTAGGATGTATTTTTACCATGTTCTGATTAAGGTTGTCTCTTGGTAACTTAGGTATCCATCCTCTTTTTAGGAAATAGGGTATTTCTTTTTTAGTGGAGGTTTTGCTGCTGTTTTAATCCATTTCTAGGGAAGGTAAAAGGCTGACCCAGTTGTGACAATAACCATCTGTATTCTTGTACCCTAGTCCAAACCAGCAAAATTTTGTAAGCATGTCTTCCTGAGTCTGGATCATTCTTTCAGCTAACCTGTCAGTTTGAGAATGGTAAGCTCTGGAGAAAGCAAAGGTAGTTCCTAACATATCATGAATGTTTCTCCTTAATCCACAGGTGACCTAGGGGTCTCTGTCACTTATAATAATCTTTGGAACAGCTAAAGCTGCAATGAGTATTTTCCAGAAAAGCAGTTCTATTTCCATGGAAGTGTCATCCTTGTGGTTAGATAAAAATTTGGCTTTATTTGTAAATCTGTTCACTATGACCAGGACTGAGTTGTAAGAGTAAGCTTTTCCTGGAGGTTGTCAAGTTCCAATTTCAATATTGATGATTTCCCATCTATTCTTGGGTTCTGAAATCTTCTGTAGTAAGCCAAACCTTTTCCCAGGGGACCTTTTATAATTTCGGCAAGTTTGAAAGTTGGAAACATACTTGATGTTGGAGTCTCTCCATTTAATTCCCAAGGCTGTTTTCTTAAACTTTTACAGAGTCCTTTCAGAAGATAGGTGACCAGATGAGCAGTTATCATGGAATTTGGCTAGGATGTGTTGGATCTGTTCTTCAGTAGTCAGGACTAGGACACTGGAGTGTTAATTTCTGTAGTATAAAAAACCATCCCATGGGGTGAATCTCCCAGATCTTTAGGCCTGTAGAAGTTTTTCAGGAAAGCTTTTAATTAGCTCAGAGGGAGTATTGGTGTTTCCCATGCCAGGTATCAGTGTTCTCAAGTCTGGTTTGTATGCTTCCCAGATAGATTCAAACAAGTTTTCATCAAATTCACAGATATTTATTCCAATTATTTGAGATTCAAGATCAAAAATATTTATTTTGACTATATAGAAGATATCATGATCTTCTGGGTAATGAGCAGGATTGCTAAAGTAATTGGCTAAAGCATTCCAACTCAGGCTGTCAGCATTCTGGTGTGTGCTTCCTGCCTGATGGAATGTAGTCATCTGTCCTCTATACTTCTGGGTAGCTATCTGCAATCTCAACATGTGCCTGCTGGGAGTCTTCATTTTTGTGAGAGTCCTAACAGAATTAAAGTCTGCAATCACTAAAAAGTTAGTACCTTCAAGGTAGTAATGGAGTTTTTCCAAATCCAAGACTAGAGGAAGACATTCCATTTGGCTGGCACCATATCTCTTTTCTGTATCCTCAACTTTTCTGGATATGAAGAGTATTGGTTTCTCCCCTGTTTTTTCATCTTCTACAATTTCTTGGTGCAAGGAAGCTCCTATTCCATCCATACTAGCATCTATGTACAGCTTGAAAGGTTTTCTGTAGTCAGGTTGGATTAGCACGGGGTTATGGTCATGGCTAATTTGAGTTCTTCATAATTATTTACCCTTTCATCAGTTATCTCAAATAGAGTTTCTTTGTTGCAAATATCATACAAACACATGGTTAGCAGAGCAAACTTAGGTAAGGAATTCTGGTATTATTTTCAGAAGCTGATGAAGGACAAGAGTTAAGTCTTGTTCTGGGGAATCAATCCATTCATAACAGCCGATATCTTGCTTTGGTCATCCGTAAGGGTTAGACTAGAGAGTATGTGTCCTGGATCTTTGAGTTCTCCATATCCAAAATTACACTTCTTCATGGATACTTTCAAGCCTCCAGCAGAGATGGTTTTTAGGAATAGTCTTAATTTTTCCATGTGAGTGGTCTAGTAATCAGTGTAAATAATAAAATAATCAATTTAAACCATCATCCAGCCTTTTCTAATGAACTGGCCTAGTACTGTGTCCATCATTCTTTGAAAATGGGAAGGAGCGTTTTTTATTCCAAAAGGCATACTTAGGTAATTATATATACCTAGGTGGCATAATATTATCATAAAATTGCTGCTATCAGAGCTGATAATAATCTGGTGAAATGCTTTCAACATGTCCATGGTATTGATAAACCTAGCATTTGAGAGGTTATGAAGAGAATTTTTAATCCTAGGGGTATGACAGTAGTCAGTTTGAGTGCATTTATTATGCATCCTAAAGTCTACAACAATTCTTGACTTGTCATTGTTACAAGCTAAGATCACTTGGGTAGTGAAATCCACTTTCTTGTTGTCTCCTACTTTCCTTAAAACTTTTATGTCAATTATTTCTTGGATGTGGGTTTAAAGAGAAGCTCTAGACTTTGGACTATAGGGGAAAGCAGGTCTGCTAAGGTTGTGAGGGTGAGGAGTTTTGATAGTCAGGGTTAGAACCATATAATGTCCTTTTATGTTACAAATTGGGTGATCCTTGCTACAGAAGGCATTCTGATTTTCAAAGAAGACTGTAATTATATCCCTTTTCTTTTTCTGGTCTTCACTGAGCTGAGAGCTCAGGGCTGCTTAGGAGAAATATTCTTGGTTAAAGGTTTCAAAGTGTTTTTCTTAAGTGGATTCAGAACTCAGATAGCTGATATGACATATCTGGAATTTCTTGCTCCAGTCACCTCCCACGTTAAAACACCTTCCTTTGCTTTGGAATACATCTATTCCATACAGGCATAGGAATTAATTGCCTAATATGAAGTAATCACATGCTCCATACTGCAATACTACAAACTTAATCTTCAGTTTTAGAGATCCTTTAGTGTGAGGGAGTTTGAAATCTGTGGACCATACTGCTATATCATTTAAGGATGAATTGCAACTACTGAACTTAGCTTGAGGTACTGGTAGCAAGTTCTCTTTGAAACTAGGATCTTTTCTTACCAAGTAGGATTATCCAGCACAAGAGGAAAAGGCACCACTGTATAGATGCAGTTTACTGGGGAATTTTGGATAAGACCAGTAGAATAACAGGTTTTACCAGAGGTATAACTTTTACCAGCAGAGGGCTTGATGTTTAGAGTCTTGGATTCTGCAAAAGTTTGTATTTTCATTCTGTGGTTCCATTTTTGGGGCAGATTGGAGTCTTAATTGACAGGATTTATATCCAAGGAAGACTCTATATTGCCTTCTATGACATTAATGGGGTTATTAATCATCAATTCACATTCTGAAAATGATCCATCAGTGTCCCATATTGGGTATCAGGATTCTGATCATACTTCTCCCCTTCTATAGGATTAATCCTTTTCCTAGGTTGGGGGCAGTCAGGTATGAGATGTCCAGTCTGGTTGCAGTTCCAGCATATCTTCTCTTTGGTTTCTGAGGCTTTCTTGATATCAGAGTTCTTAGAATTTGGAGAAGAATAATCTTTAAACTTATTTTGGTATTCTTCTCTATTTCTTATATTCTGGTCTCTAGGCTTCTTAAACTTTCCAGCGAGTTCATTCATATCTATTTTCTCTTATAGCACACCAATTGTAGTAGAGAGTTAAGATTCCATGGGAATTCTACAACTTACACTGTGGTTAAGTTTTCCAGGACATAAATTGAGAAGTCTTTCATTTACTTCTTCTCTGTCAGCTTCAGGATAAATGAAATTTAATCTACTTTCATGTGAAAACTTAAAAGCTGTATTTCAAACTAAGACAAATGGATCCATGGGAGGCGAGATGAGAGTTGGGAGGTAATTGGAAACAAGGATTTACCAAGGAGGAGCAGAGAAAGGACAGCAGATGAATCAGAGAGACAAGAGACAGGAAACTGGAAAGGGATGTTAGAACCTTCCCCAACAAAGAGTGATGAATGGACAATGAGCCTCACAGCTAAACACAAGATTAAAGTTGAGAGCTGTTGATTGTATTGAACCAAAATCAAGGATAGAAGCGGACAGATTGAGCTTGGTTGAGGACTGAAGAGGTTCACAACCAAATTCAAGGAGGGAGAGCAGATATAGGAATTGGAGATGGTGGAGATGGGGTTGAATGGGTAAGTGAGAATGAAACTGGAGGTGCAAAAATTCAGGGAATGGAGGAAGGTGATTGGAACAAGAGTTGGAGACAATGAGAAACTAAGAGAAATAGACGATGAATTCAAAGGTTTGAAAAGGTTTGGAGTATCAACGCCAGGGAATGCAGGTCTATTTTGAGGAGGGCCGCTGTCAACTCAACATTATGTTCTAAACATCATTTATGAGGTTTATAATTTGAGGAGTCAAACAGGGAGTTCTCAAAAGATTTCATAATCTTTCTTTTCCACATTCTGGAACCAAATTGTTCATTGATCAGTTTTTTACAAGAATTCCAAGGTATAGAACCTACTTCTTCTCTTTTATCGATAAACCAATCAATAGCTACTCCTTAAGATAAACTAGGTATTCTTACTACAGAAATGGTTTCAGGGAGTCCATAAGAAGCTAGTGTATGGTCAATGAATTTAATGAGGTTGATAGGGTCATAATGTCCTTCTCCTGAGAGCTTAGGCCATTCAGTTATAGGGAGAAGTAGCTTTACAGATTTCTAAACTTCTGGGGTGGGGCTAGGCTTGTGAGATTCAAATCTTAATAAACTTGGTCTTGGATTAGTATGTGGAGTGGAGGAGAACCTGGTTGGTTTTGGTTGTTCAGAATTAATGTTGGCCTCCTGGATGAAAATACCCTTGCTATCCTTTAGCCGCCAGAGTTGATTCAATAAATAATGAATATATTATTCAATAAATGCAGCAAAAATCCATAAAATATTTGGATAAAGCTATTCCAAGGTTGATTGGTTTGGTTATGGTTTTATATTAAAAATCAATATTAATAAATTTATTATTAAATAAATTAATAGAGGGGCCACAATAATATTGAGGATCTTTAAAAATGCTCTCCAGGGAATTCACTTTGAAAACACGTATAACTGGCTACTTTCGAATCTTTAATTTATATTCTGAAAGGAGATATTGCCCAAAGATAATATATATATAAAATATATGGTGTTGTGAAAGGGGCTTGTAGCCAAGATTCCACGACAGAAAAATGATAATAAGACTCACTGGTATATTATTAAATCTTTTATTTACGTGTTTGGGATGTGCACTGATGTGTTAAACCTATTACTGGGGTTAAAAAGGTTGTTCAGCAGTTTAAATTGATAAAAAGGGTTGGGGACGGATATTATTAATCAGACTCAAGCCATAAATCACTTACTTATCTCTAATAAGTATTTGATTTCTTTTGCACCGTGTCTGGATGTAAATATACCTGGGTCTCTGGGTATCAATATCCTCAAAAGATTTCTATATTCATAGCTTTTTGATTCCCATTTCTGTCCTTCTGAGGGATACAGAGGCTCAAAGGGACCGGTGCTAAGTTTAGCAGGGTATCCAGTGGTTTCCTGTCACATGTTCTTGGTGCTGTAGCATGGGTAACATCTAATTCTACCTGGTATGGGAAATATTCTACTTTTTTATTGATGTTAAGATGTGTAAATAACACTAATCTATCCACATGTTTATTATTTAATTTATTATCCTTCGTCAATATTCCCAGGATGTTAATAATTTTCTTAGTAGACATTTGTACAGGTAATCTGATTTCAGGTGGTTTTTCATTATGTATTAGCTGATGGTAGTAAAATCATGGTATTGATTTTACTCCTTATTTTCAAAATTCTGTTGATTTACTCAAAATAATTCATTTAAAATATAAGCTATGAGAATTCATGTAATATTAAAACATACTCAGTTTCCTTAGTATGTAACGGGAATAATGATGTCTTGGAATTTTCACAATTGTATATTTGAAGTCTTTTAAGATATTTTACAAATAGTAGTTATCTTATTTTTGACATATTTTGTATTTTTATTATATTTTATAAAAAATACGTAGAAAGTTTATTTAATTATTTTTATATAATTTTATGTATTTTTAGATTATCTATTATCCACGGGGACATTTATTACATATGTAGTATGTCCCTGTCTAGGTTGTAGCACCTTTAAATTTTACCTGGGCTTCTTGAGCTTCCTGTCACTCTGTCAGCCCGTAGTCCCATGGCTGCGTACTTTTCAGATGCCCAGGGCTGCATACAGCAATATTCAGGGTACACTGACAGGGTGGCAGTGCTGCTGCTCAGCCGCGCGCAGATGTGTTGGTTTCTGTGGCTGCATTTGGGAATTGTGGCAAATCACATTTCGGCCTGTAACTTCTCCAAATCACAGAATTCTTGGATTCTGTCACAAAATTCACTGTGAAAACTATATGTGGGGTTTCATGTGAAATATTAAACTGGCCAAAATCTCAATTCTGTGTCTCTTTCCAAACCTTCATCACTTATTTAAAAATATAAGCAGTAGTAATTTGAGGTAGGTGTCATTGAGTGACCCTACCTTAATTTTTATGTAGATTCAGAATTTGAAATAATATTCCTAATATTATATATCCTTTAAAAGGATTTTTATTTATTTTTTTTATTTATGTTATTCTGTTACTTTTGAAGCTTTCTCCGCAATAGTAGCAAGCTGAAAATTAAATGGTGGGTTAGTATTACTAACTTGGAGATCTCTTATATTATTCTTGATCATACCTAGTTCCAAGTCTAATTTGTTACTTAAAATATCAATTTTATGGATCACTTGGCTGGAAGGGGTTCTTTTTATTCTTTCAACCTCTTCTTTATAATAATTGATTGAAATTGATGGTTCTTTTTGCATAGAAGAATAAGTATTTTCTATCTGTCTTACCAGAGTCAAATTATTGATACTCATGGTCTCTCTCAAGTTTTCTAATCAGAACCTTTGGTTCTAGGTTTTACCTCCTGAAATTGGTTTATCTTAGAAATTTTCAAGTTAAATTTTTCCAATTTCTCATAAATATTGTAAAGGTGGCTGCTTAACACTTTGAAATTATGAGCTACATCAAGAGTGAAAAAATTGGAGGAGAAAACATCTAGTTGTTGTATACTTTCTTGCATTTCTGAGCCAGAGAAATGATATTGTCCCAGTCTCTGGGATTCCTTTGTTTCTGGTGGATTGAGGACCTCTTTTTTTGAGGGTCCTTTCTCTTTAAGTTGGCGAGCTGATCCCAGGTATTCCAGATTTTCACATAAGTTTCCACTTCCTTTCTGGTTATCACTTGTTGAAAATTTATTTGAGAGGCTTTTTTTGAGGATATGGCCTTATTCATGGCTTAATTGTATCCTTGAGACTTGGCCTCCTTGAATGACTCCCAGTGGCTTACATATTTGCTCCTGCAGTAGAGTCTTTATTTTACCCTTCTTGGCTGGTTCCAGCCAGGGTGGCATGATTGGAGGCATATCCTCTGGGGATGAGTTGCATGGAAAGGGATTTTTATCCAACGGTCTGTTGGTTGAGTTTGCAACCGTGGTAGTTGTTGTCATTGGCTTGGGCAATACTTGGGTCTTGGCTTTGAGCCACTTCATTTTGCTTGTGACTGATGTCCTTACAGGCGCGTGCTCCTCTGCGCAGAGATCCATAGGATTTTTCTCTGCTGCTACCTTGGGTGTTGCGGCTTTTTTGCAACATAGTTTAAAAGAATGTGTAAGTTTTTTTTGAAACTTAAAAAAAAATAAAAAAAATTATAATAATAATTTTTATGGAATTTTATGTATTTTTATATCTTTTATGGATTTTTATACTCACTTATATTTAACTTGAGGGGTAATAAAGCCATATTTCAATTAAATGAGTCCTTGGCAGGTTTTCCAGGGGGTTCTTGGTGGGTACCAATGAGATCCTGGCTTAAATCCAAAGATCCAGGGTCAGGTTGTCCCTCCAATAAGTCTTGCTTGATAAAATCTCTAAGAGAGTAGGTTCTTCCCACTAAGAAAATTTAATAAAATTAGAAAAAAGAAGTTTTACTTTTATTTTTTTTTATTTTACATATTTTAATAAATTTTTATAAAAAAATTATTGAAGGCTCACTTTCTTGACACTTTTATGGCAAAAAAGTTGGTGTCTGTATTTCTTCCACTCTTTTTGTTGCTTTAATAGAAAATTAAAACTCATAAGCCTTTCAAGTTCAAGTTCTCATTCTTTGATTTCCACCTGTTTACAGTGCAGAAGTATTTTATTCTGTTGTTCAGGTGTTAAAGAGTTCGAACAATTAGGCACAAGATGAAATGAGTTGGCTTCTTTCTTCTGTTTAAGAAGATTTAAATAAAAAATAATCCATTCTCTGTTGGTTTGGAAATCCACTGGAAAATAATTGAAAAAAATGATAATAATAATTATTTATACTTATGTTTAAGTGTTATATCTGGTCCAAAAAATTAAATAATTAAATATTAGTTATTTAAGGATATTTCTCATCCAGAGCCCCAGTTTTCAGCTTCATGATTCCAGGAACCTTGCTTTCCTGTAGCTACCAAAATTGATATTTTTTTGGAATAATAATAATTCCAAGAAAGCATGTAAAATTCTCAAACATAATGATATGGTAAGAGGAAGTGCAAGGTTTAGATTTTTTGATTGGATTTTTTTCAATACGTGTTTTGGAAGGGGCCACAGCTTATAAAAAACTGGGGATCTTTGCAGTAACACAGCCCCTCTTCAGGGGGTCACTTTGGACAGTATAAGACCCTGGACAATTGGATCCTTAAGAAATACTTCAAAGGGGTAACTCCCAAGGGAAAGAAAATATTTCTGAGCTTCAGCAGCACAAAGAATGGGCAGGGAGGAAAAGACTTACTTTGAAGTAATTGGCTCACAAGGATACTGAAGAACTTCACAAATGAAAGGTTCTCAGGTCAAAGGTTGGGGTTTTTGCTGATTTTCTTCAAGGGAATTAATAATGTTTTCAGAATTAATACTTATAATTATCAGAATAGGGCCATATATCACTTTTTTATCTCTTATAAACACTCAATCACAGCTGGAACTGAGGTCTGGATTGATTCTAAAAATTAATCAGGTTTAAAATAACCAAAAAGCGCTGTATATTTACATTTTGGGGTGGAGCGGCTTTCTCAGGGCATTTATAGGGGTTTATGCTTGAGAGGTAAGGCTAGAAGACTGGCCAGGGCAGTTTTAAAACCCATTCCTGGTGCTGCCACTCAGCTGTAGCTTTTTGTGTCCTATTTATGTGTGAAATGATTTTCAGAACTTGTTAAATGTTGATTGTTTATTTCTGCAGTTCTGGAATATTTTCTAAATTTGTATTTTATGCTTTTGAGTGACATGGTCAAAAGTTCATATTTTTAGATTTTACATCATCTTTGGATCATTTTCATAATTTTTGATAATTTTTAAGGGAACTTCTTGATTTTTTTTGTGGTTCATAAAGATTTGATTATGTCATTTTTGATGCAAGCTTTATTATTGTTTTCCTCAATTTTTCTGTTTTATAATTTTATTTTAATACTTTTTATTAAAATTTTAGAGGTTTAAAATAATCCTCTTTCCATTGGTTGCATTACTACATATGTGTGATGCATGCATAGGTTTTGTAGCCAGTTCCTGCAGTACCTGGCTGTCAGAAGTTATTCAGGCAGTTTTGAAACGCGCATGCTTGACAGCTAGAGGCAGGAATCAGGACTCCCCGGCCAGTTGTATATTGCACGTGGGTTTCCTGACAGGTGTCTGCATTTTGAGTTTCATACGCATGCAAACCTTACTGTATGGATGTGGGGATGCGCACAGGAATTGTGACAGAACACAAAACCAGCTGTAACTCTTAAACTATATATAACACTTCATTCTAATTGAATTTTAGGTGTGAAACCTATATGTGACAATACAGGTAAAATATTAAAATGGCAAAAAAATCAGTTGTAGTAGTGGTGTGGTTTTGGGCCTTTTTATTTTAAATTTATTTAAAAATATAAGGAGTTGGAATTCAAAGGAGGGGTCAGTGAGAGACACAATTTTTTTTTGGTAAGGGTATCCCAATCTGAAATAATATCTTGAGAATTATCTTTACTTCTATTATTTTTTATTTATTTCTGTTTTTATTCTACTTTTACAGGTTGCTCTATAAAAGTAGCAAGCTGAAAGGTTTCTCTGCATGATAGCCATACTGATCCAGTTTCTCCAGAGTCTCTTGATTTATTGAGGAGGTTTTTAGATTTTCTAGAACTTGGGTGTCCTCATTGTGTGTTTCAATCTCCAGTTAGAGGCTTCTTCTTATTTCACAGACTTGTAAAAGGGTTGTATAAATTGATTGTTGGTTTTAATGAGAGTCTGCAGGTTGGTTGGAAGTAGGACAGGAGTTTATTCAGTGATCTCATTGGCTTTGGTAGAGGCAACAATCTCTGGTGTGAGTTCTTTAGCAAAAACTGCATGCTTGGTATAAATTATTCTTCAAATCTGGGAAAGTGCCCTGTAGGAAAGCAGGTGAGGATTTAAGCCTAGAAGAACTCCAATTTTGCATTTCTTTTTCAAATTAGATTTGATGATTACATTGGTGAGTAGTTAGTTCAATTTTTCTACAATTGTGTTCTGTTCAAATCATGGCAACTTGTGTCCTTTTCCTTTTTGATTAAAACAAAAATTATATGAAAATTATTCTGAATCAAAGTCATCTTCTGGTATTATGGGCCTCATAAAAGTAGTGTGTTTTGATTAAAACAATATCTCATATCTAGAATCAGCTTTCCTATTATTGGTTGATTTTTCCAAGATTAATTCTTGATTAAGTCTGAAAGAATACTTGTTCAAGTAGTCTGAAAGAATTCTTGTTCAAGTAGTCTGATTTTCCATTATTGATAAAAGTCTTGTAGTCATAGAACTCAAGTCACTTTTTATTTTAATGAACATTGCATCTCTCAGAACCTCCTTTCTTGTCTTACTTCATCTTGATTTTAGTGAATGCTAAATGATAAAATCAGCTTAAATTAATTCCTCAGTTTTATTGTGTTGTTTCTCTTCTTTTTGTAGATTTCATATACTGTTTTATGGCCTGCTTTGTCTCTGCCTTGTTGCATACTTCTTGTCACTAAATTTTTTCTAGCTCTTTTATTTTTTGCCACCCATTATTCATTATCCTTGTTATTATCAGAAACACCAGTTTGTATTCAAAAGATGGCTTTTATCTAGACTATTTAACCAAACTCTAATCCAGCAAATTCATAACTATAAGTTCTGACTTAGGATGTGTGAAAATTATGGCCAGTAATTAGCTCAGTGGCAGGAGGAGCAGCAATTAAAGAAAAAGAAATTCTGGACAACTTGTGTCTATAAAGTCTGATGGGCTGTCACAATGGGGAAATATTTTGGATAATTGATTGGATGAATTTGATTGGATATGGATGGAAAACATCAGGGAGAAGGGATCCTTAATAAAATACGTATGCACTTACACGTGTGCTATTTATGAGTTTAATCCAAGTGAAATGCACATGTGGGCCTCTGCGGCCCACTGGAAACACACACGGACCATACCTTCCTGTGTGGATGTCACAGATTTGGGGAAACTGGCCTCAAAACGCGTGAAACAGGCCTATTGGTACACGGGCCCTTAAAGGCCCGATGGGGTATATGGGCAAATACAGCCAGATGGGCTTGTATGGGCATAATTGGGTCCAAGGTTTATTTTGGACATACTTGGCCAGACATGCTGGCCCGCCAAAGTATGTTGAACAAACTTTTCAGGCTTGGGGTGGCCCATTAGGGGCTGCCGCCCATGTTGCAGCCCATTTGGGGATGCCGCCCATGTTGCGGCCTGCTCAGGGCCGCTGTTTTCGCTTAAGGCCCCTTTATGGGGCCCAACAGCCCCCGCGTGGCTGTGGTAGGGGGCAGGGGGACTCAAAATGGAGTCCCCCCACCCCGGTTGCGGCTTTTGAGCCGTTCCCAGCTTCCGCGCTGGGTGGCGGCCGCAGGGCTGCGGCCAATGGCCCCGGCTCCTCCCCTTCCCCTTGCTTGCCATCACAAGGAGGAGGAGGAGAGCTGGCTGGGTTGAACCAGCCAGCCACCGGTTGCAACAGGCAACCGGTCAGGGTGGGGAGGACCTGATCACCCCCCCACCAAATTTGGTGGCTAGGCCTGTCACAGTGAGGCAACCGGCGGTGGGGGTGAATTGACCACCCCCCCACCATCAAAGGGGCGCTCTCCCCCCGCCTTTACCAAGGGGGAGGAGCAAGGGGCTGGAGGGGATCTGACCACCCCCCAACCCACCTACCATGATGAAATCTTGGGGATATCAACCTCCAGGGCCCCTGGTAAGGGAATTTGACTGCCCCCTCCAGGGATTTGAGAGAAAGAGGGGGAGAAGCATTTCTGCCGGTTACACCCCCCCCCATGTGTGTCTGAAACCGGACCCAGGTGTGTCCTGGGTCCCACCTGGCCATTTTTATGGCCAGGGGCTGGTTGCATGAGGCAACCAGCCAACATGTGAGGTAACAGGCCAGTTTTAATAGACAACCAGCCAGGGGTTTGGACAGCAAAGGGGCTGGTTCAGCCCCATTAAGGTGGAAACACCAGAAATGACCAGAATAGGCTGGTTGTAAGGGTACAGGGACTGATGCCATGCGGGCTGATGTAGCCCAAAACAAGTAACAAGGCCTGTAGAGACTGTATAGCTCCTTTGGAGCGGAAAATTTGCCTTTTGGCTTGTTGTATCATGGGCTCACAAGAGGCCAATCTTTTGTACTTAAGGAGCTCTTCCCCCTGCTGTTTTCCATTATCCATTCATCATCCAATCAAATTCATCACCAATATCATCCAACGTATTGCCCCATTGTGAGAGCCCATTAGAAATTAGTGACACAAGGTGTCCAACATTTCTTTTGCTTTAATACTGCTCATTTGCCTAAGCTTATTGCTGGAAATAATTATAAAACTCCTTAAGGAAAAATATTGGCCTCTTGTGGGCACATGATACAACAGGGGAAAAGGCAAAATTCCCGCCCCAAAAGAGCTCTACAGGCTCTAAAAGCCCCGTTACTTTGTTTGGGCTACTTTAGCCCACATGGAATCAGTCCCTGTACTCTTATGACCAGCCTATTCCGGTCCTTTATGGTTTTTCAACCATTATGGGGATGAAACAGCCCCATTGCTGTTCAATCCCCTGGCTGGTTATCCCTTACAACCAGCCTGGTTACTCATATGAACTCACACACATCCCTGGCCTCTCATATGGGACAGGTTGGACCCCGGACTCACCCAAATCCAGCCTAAATCTCCCCTGGGGGGGGTGTAATGGGCAGACATGCTGCCCCCCCTCTTTATCTCAAATCCCTGGAGGGGGCAGTCAAATCCCCCTACCAGGGCCCTGGGGGTATATACCCCCAGGTTGTTGTCATAGGTAGGTGGGCTGCAGGGTGGTCAAATACCCCTCAGACCATGGCTCCTCCCCCTTGGTAAAGGGGGGGTGAGAGCGCCCCTCAATAGTGGGAGGGTTGTCAGGTCCCCCCACTGCTAGCCGCCTTGTTGCAACTTGCCCAGTTGTTGCTCCTCCCCCTCAGTAAATGGGGGGGGGGATGGCCCCTCCTTGGTGGGGAGGTGATCAGGTCCCCCCCACCGCCAGTCACCTTGTTCCAAACGGCCTTTTTGCTTTGTCCCCTCCCTTGCAGCAATGGAGGTGAGGGAATGGGGGGAGGTGGTCTTGTTCCCCACACCACAGCTGTGACCAAGATGGTTGCAGCCACCTTGGCAACCAACTTGGGTGGAGGGACTCAAAATGAGTCCCTCTCCCTGCTAAAATGGCCTCGCGCAGGCCTTTGGGCGCAAGAAACAGCGGCCCCAACCAGGCCACAACACAGGCAATGGCCCCAACGGGCCATCCCAGCCCAAAAACCTAAATTGACTACTTTGGCGGGCCAGCCTGGCTGGCCAAGTATGTCCAAAATGAACCTTGGGCTCAATAATGCCCATCAAAGCCCATTTGGTTGGGGTGGCCCATCCATCCCAATGGGGCTGTGATGGCCCGTGTACCAAATGACTTATTTCACGTGTTTTGAGGCCAGTTTTCCGAAATATGTGACATCCATGCAGGCCCATATGGTCCATGCAATTTTCCAATGGGCCGTAGAGGCCCATATGTGCATCCCATTTGGATTACACCTATATGTAGCACACACGTGAGTGCATACGTATTTTAACACAATGAAAATGAGTGCCCCTTTGACTCCCTGATCTTCTCATCTTGGCATCATAAGATTCCATCTCATCTTCTCCAAAGTCTTTCAACCAGAGAAATTCACAAAATTTGAAATATTCTCAACTCGTTGGCTGGAAGTTCCTTTGCATGTATCATGGCCCAGGGGAAATTCTGCCTTTCTCTTTTGGAATTTGATTGAAAAGAACACAACAGCCTTTTACAACCTTGTGCCAGTAACTTTTGAGAATTTTGGTTTCTTTGAAAATGCCTCTCACCAATTCCACAACCATACATTTGGCTCTTTCCACCCAGCCATTGTACTGGGTGTGGTAAGGCTTGGAAACAATATGGTTGATGTTTTAATCCTTGTAGAAGGAAGTGAGTGTGCTTTTTACAAACTCACTGCCTCCTTCCAAGCAGATCTTTATTGGATAGCTTTGATGCTTCCTGAATTTTTTTTCTATGATGAACATTGGGGTACTCAAGGTCTGGTATTTATATGTGAGGGGAAAGCAGGGAATGCATCCAGAGAAGGAGTCAACTTCATGTTCAGCATGTATGGATGGCCACTTTTTGCCATTGGATTTAAAGGTTCCATGGGGTCAGAATTTAGGCAATTGAGTGTCTTGGGTGCAGGTTTCTCAAAGTAGCAGAAGGATGATTCAATGATTTTGCTTTTTTTTTCAGATGAAACATTCAAATTTCCTCTTGTCTTCCAACAAAATAGACTTGTTGAGGTATTTCTACATTTGTCCCAGACTTGCATGACCAACTTTTTGATGGATTTCAGACAGCCTGCTGGAGTTATATAGACTGAAATATTGTTCTTTCTTTATTTCTATTACAAATAGGTTATTAAGGATCCATCCCAACATAAGGCTTCTCCATTTCAAGTGCACAGTTTTCTAGAAGATTTAACCTTCATAATTTCTCCTTTCTTAACTAATGCTCTCAGTTAAATGAGATTGACCATTGAATCAAGGACCCAGGCTGAGTTTCTCAGGCTTATTTTGGATTGAGTGAAAGAAATTATAGTTTTTCCAGTCCATTTTATTTTTATTTCAGAATCCTTCTTAACTTTCTGTATTTTCCCATTTCTGTCTGTCAGAGTGAAGGTGTGGAAAAGATCCCTGTCAAAAATAATGAAAATTGATCAACCAGAGTCTAGAATAAAAAGAGAAAATTTTGGCCATTCTGGGCCAGCATGGTTCATGCCGCAGAAAAAGGAATAAAAGTATGCTTCTTCAGTGGTCTTCTTATTTTTTTTTTTCTTTCCCCCCCCCCTGGCCTCCAGATTTTTAGGCCCCAGTTCAGGAAATCAAACCCAGCAGAATTTTTTGGGGCAAGTTGTCACCGCAGGTTTGCAATTGCCATTCTCATACCACCACCAATTTTTTAGAGCAGTATTGACAGGTGTGACCTGGGTTTCCTGAGAACTTATTTGTTTTTATACTGGGGAAAATGGTCAAGGACAGTCTCAACTTTTATTTCAAGATTCAAGTGAATCATATGGGTTTTCATGTTTTGAATTGAGGCTGGGAATTTGAAGATTATTAGGTAAGAAATTATATTGGAAGGCAATTAAATTCTTAGTTCAGTGAGCTTTTTCAGATATGTTTTGATGGTGGTTACAAATTATTTTATATTCAAGGAAATTGTCAGGTGTAAAAATCTGTTTCTGTTTGCAGGTTGCAATGAGAAAAATTGAGATTGGGTGGAAAGCCTGATGATTTTGGTGTCCTCTTCATTGTGGTTGTCAATAATATTGTTGTACATTTTTCATTTGGGTTTGGCAATTGGGTATGCGCCTGTCTCTTCAATTTTTTCTTCCTCCAATTTGATTTTGGGTGAGTTCATTATTTGAAAGATCCCTCTCAGTTTTAACAGCTTTTGCATCTTTTTCTTCCACATGCTATAATTATCCTTGTTCAGTAACGGTGTCAATTTGATAAGGACTTTCATGAATTGGGACTTGATGCTGATGGGATCTCCCCCTTGTCCTGGTGTTGCAGAAGGACCAGCTTTTGGCATGGCCTTAAAGGCTTTCAACCATGTGAGAAATTGGTGCAAAAACCAGGACCAAATTTATTTTGATCAAACCACAAAGAAACAGAGGGTGAGGGCACAACAAATGAACAGAGTATGAGAGAAGAAATCAAATATAACCAACAGGGACTAGCAGTTATGGTAAGCGGTTGGAGGAAAGGAAGAACTTGAACAATAACAGATGGGGTAAATTGTTATAATTATGGCCAGCAATTAGCTTAGGCAAATGAGCAGTATTTAAAGCAAAAAGAAATGCTGGACACTGTGTGTCAATAATGGCTTAATGGGGCTCTCACAATGGGGCAATATGTTGGATGAATTTGATTGGATGATGAATGAATGATGGAAAACAGCAGGGAGAAGAGCTCCTTAAGTACAAAAGATTGGCCTCTTGTGAGCCCATGATACAACAAGCCAAAGGGCAAATTTTCCGCCCCAAAAGAGCTCTACAGGCTCTACAGGCCTTGTTACTTGGTTTGGACTGCATCAGCCCACATGGCATTAGTCCCTGAACCCTTACAACCAGACTATTCCGGTCCATTCTTGTGTTTCCACCCTTACGGGGCTGAACCAGCCCATTGCTGTTCAGTCCCTTAGTTGGTTGTCTATTACAACCGGCCCTGATGGCATCATTACCCCTGTTACGGGCTGGTTGCCTCATGCATCCAGCCCCTGGCCCCTGAAATGGGCCAGGTGGGACCCAGGGCTCACCTGGGTCCGGTTTCAACCTCACATGGGGGGGTGTGACCAGCGGACATGCTGTCCCCCCCTCTATCTCTTACAAATCCCTGGTGGGGGCGGTCAAATCCCCTCACCAGGGGCCCTGGGGGTCGATACCCCCCAGGGCATCGTCACAGAAAGTTGGCCTGGGAGGTGGTCAGGTCCCCCCAGGCCCATTGCTCCTCCCCCTTGGTAAAGGGGGGGGGAGAGCGCCCCTTTGCGCTTAGTTCGCTACGATGGCGGGGGGGTGATGAAATCCCCCCCACCTGCCGGTCGCATACCATGCGGCCGGCGCCGCCACCTCCTGGGGCAAGGGGGTGGTCAGGTCCCCCCTGCCCTGACCGACCGCCTTGTTGCGGCCGGTCACTGGCTGGTTCAACCCAGCCAGCCTGCCCCCTCCCCCTTGCGACGGCGAGCGAGGGGAGGGGGAGCGAGCCGGGGCCGCGAGCCCCGGCTACGCGGCGCTGGTCGCCGGTCGCGACCAGCCGGGCCCGCGCGGCATCGCACCGCGCGGGATCCCTCGGCTGCGCAACAGCCCCGCGCGGGCCGTCGGGCCCCGCGTGGGCCGTGCCGAGGAACACAGGCGGCCCCGAACGGGCCGCGACGCGAGCAGCGGCCCCGAGCGGGCCGCGACACGGGCGGCAACCCTAATGGGCCGCCCCAAGCCCGAATTGTGAGAAAAGACTACTTTTGCGGGCCAGCCCGTCTGGCCAAGTATGTCCAAAATAAACCTTGGGCCCAATTATGCCCATACAAGCCCATCTGGCCGTATTTGCCCATATACCCCATTGGGCCCGTTAGGGCTCGTGTACCAATGGGTCTATTTCACGCGTTTTGAGGCCAGTTTCCCCAACTCTGTAACATCCACATGGGCACGTATGGTCCGTGTGTGTGTCCAATGGGCCTCAGAGGCCCATTTGTGCATCCCATTTGGATTACACTTATACGTAGCACCCGCGTAAGTGCGTACGTATTTTAACATAAATCTGATGAGGAAAAAAAGACAGATAAGACTTGAAAGTAGCTTGAATGGATGAGAAAAAGGAAATAGTTTCATTAGAAGGGTAAAAAAATCAACAGGGTTGATGACTTGAGGATAAGAATTGATCAAGGGAGAACCTTGAATGTACTGTCAAAAGTGGTTAATCACTGAATGACCAATGACTCAACAGACAGATCTTACACAATTTAACTGGCTTCTTCTTTTTGATGAGGCTTGAGGTTTATCCAAAGGATCTTGGCTTGTAGTAGTGAGTGTATTTGGTCTGGAAGACAAGATGGATGGTGGAAGAGATGAGCCAGGAGGGTGTCTTTCCAAGTTGGTTCCTGAGAGCAGTTGTTCCCAAGAGGTGCAAGGAGCACATGGATAGAGATACAGTGTTCAAAATCTGGAATGTGTAGAAAATTGAAACTTAGAGAGAGAATGAAGGAAAAAGGAAAAAAATAATGGAAATAAAAAAATGACAAAAAATTAAATTCAAAAATTGCTTCATCTCTCATCTCCTTGTCACTTCATCAATCTCATCACTTTATTTATCTTATCACTTCATCACTCTCATCTCTTCATTTTTATCCTCATCACTTCATCTCTCATACCCTTTCCACTTCATCACTCTCATCACTTCATCACTCTCATTACTTTAATGCTCCCATGACTTGATCACTCTCATCACTTTATTTATCTCATCACTTCCTAAATCTCATTGATTTATTGCTCTCACTGCTTCATCCCTTCATCCCTCTTACTCTTTTCAAATGGCTCCTCAGAAAACCTCCCCACCCAATTCCACACAAAATTCCAATTCACCAAAGCAAAAATCCCCAAGGATCTCGAAATCAAAAAATGCTCCTCCATCAGCTTCCAAAGGCTCAAGTCAGCTCAAGGGAGCTGATTAGATCATCCTGGTAAACTGGCTCAAAATTCCCTCCAATTATGGCACTTGCTTTGGATCAAAAAATGAAACACAAGTTTTCCAAGCTGCATCCTCCAAGTTTAATTTTTATCTACTAATGTCCAATTAACTGAAGGATGAAAGAAAATTTAGGCTGGATATTTCATCCAAAAAGATGTGGGAAAAATTCAAGAATTATCAAGCCAAGTACAAAAAGGCCCATTCAATGTCAATCTCCACTGGCTTTGGTATCACAGACTTGGATAAAGCCAAGTCAATAAACTTTTTGGTAGATAAGCTGGAATTTATTTGTAATTTTTATATTCAGATGAATGAAATATTTGGAAAGAAGGCTAACATCACCTCTTTAGCTGCTTTCAACACCCAGAAATCCAATTTGGTTGATGATGAGGATTTAGCTGTGGATGCCCAGAATAGCAATGATGATTCTGATGAAACCTTTGAGGGGCTTTAATTTCACACCAAGGTGGACATTCCAACACAATCAGCCCCAATAATTTCTACAATGGCGTTGATCAATGATTCAAACCCTTATTTGTACCTCACTTACCTCTTCGGATTGCTCTCTTCCTGAGGTAGAAGAACTCAAAAAATTTGCCAATGAGAAGCAATTTAATCCACTATTGCCATTACAATCAAAATCTGTTCAAGTAAGGAAGCAATTTCTTGTATTTTATTTCTGGTTAATCCTGATTGATTCAGATTTTAGAAAAACAGGCTCATCACTCTTTGAATGGCCAAAAACTTGAGCCAATGGGGCCTCCCATATCACCTTCAAATAATGGTGACAAAATTCCCACACAAACATCATTGGCAAAGGGAAAGAAAAAGGCCTCCAATTCAGTAAAAATCAACTCCAATAGCTGTCAAAAGAGGAGAAACACTTCCAATTGTTCCAGGTTTGAGGATATCATGGAGAAGCAAGGTTTGAGTAAGTACATTGACTGAATATTATTGCTTTCAAGATCAAGCTCATTCCTATTCCCCTTCAAAAACATTGAAATCACAAATTGAATCCAAAAAACTTGAATTTGAAAGTAAAAGGTTGGATTGTTAACAGCTATTGATTTTCAAAAGCGGAAAGCCAAGGGTTTGTATTATCAAGAAAAATTGGATGCTGAGTGGAAATTGAAACAGGCTTAGCAGGAGTTTCAAAAAGAGGCAAAGGAGAAGGATCAACTGTAAGAGCAACTGGAAAAGGAGAGGGAAAGACTGGTGATGGAAAAAAAGATAGTTTATTGGTAGCCATGTCATCTATTGGTAGCAGTAAAACAGTGGAAGAAATACATCAAATTAATTGATTGCTTGGCTTGTAAATAGATTTAATTTGATTCAAATTCTAAAAAAAAAAGACAAAAAAATCATTTTTAATAGCAACAATGTTTGATACTATTTTTAACCCCACCAATGAATATTTTTTATTTTTATTTACATTTTTTTTCTAGAGTATATTTTTCCACTGTTCAAGTCCCTGCAATTTTTTGGAGTTGTTCTTTTGACTTGCATAGAAATTTCCATCCTTGTATGAGTTGAAGTCTCCACGGCAGGAAAATTATATTTCTTTTAATTATTTTCTGCCCAAACCATTTTGAAAAGTTTTTTTTTGAAATAAATTCCACAAACCCATTCAGGAAAAACAAAGTTACCATCAGATTCTTGATATTCATCATCATTTTTGATAATTTTTCCATTTGATTTTTTGGTTGGAACCACCAGTAAAAATGAATAGGAAGAGATGCTGCCTTTCCAAATGTTGGAGGAATTGTAGAAGGAATCTGAAGTGAAATTGATGTGTGGAGAAAATCCAAAAGGAGTGAGGCAGGATCCAAATTCCAAAGAAGAGATGGAGGAGATGTGGTTTTCCTTAATTGTTTGATGGTTTAATTGAAAGGCCAGTCTGGCTAATGTTTGGAAAATTTGGCCTAAAATTCAAGAAACTTTGTCTGAATTAAAGCTGAGGAAGGTGTATTCTTTAGGGAAAGATTTAAGAGCTGATTTCTTTAAATATTCTCCAAAAAACTCAAAAGGGTGCATTCATTTTTGCCATCCAAATTCCCAAATTTTTTGACCCCAAGATCCTAAGGGACCAACAGTGTTGAAAAATTATTTTTATTGGTGAAGGAGAGTTGTGAAAAAGTTGATGTCCTTGTTATCCTGCTTTGAGATTTCATTCAAAGTGACAAATTTTATTATTGAAAACAGAGACTGGTGATTGGAGTGGTCAAGAGTTTTGACTATTTGAATTTTTGAAAAGAACTAATACAAGGAATAAACTTAAGAGGGCTAAGACAAAAATAGTAATGAGTTAGAAATTCAATATAGTAAAATGGAAAAGAGACAAGATAGAATGAAAATCAAGAAACAAACATCAAGCCGTTGGAACTTTTGGCAGAAAACAAGGATGAGTAGGTTGAGGTTGAGGAACCAGGAACTGATGAAGCTGGTGAGTGGCTGTTCATAATAGACGGAGATTGAATTAGACATGATTCGCCATGAGTTGAAAGTGTTGAGAAAGTTCTTGATGAGTCTTACCAGGCAGGTTGATGAGAGCGCAGTCAATGATATAAATATCAAATTAGTGAGAAGGTTGATTGTTTTTGTAGATGTTGCAAGTGATAGTGCAAAAGGAAAAGATGTAAAGATAAGAAGGAAAGAAAAGGAAAGAAATGAGAAAAGAGGAGGATTTGTTGGTAAAAGGAAAGAGTCTTTGGGGAATCTAAAGAGGAAATATTTGTGATTGGAAAAGAAAAATATGTTCTGGTTGAGTATTTGTAAGTTGCTGACTAACAACTGATGGAGGCGGTAGTAGTGCTGAGAGGTGGTGGTTGCGTGGTCATGAGACCTTTCAGTGACATGAGAGCAAGAGGTGACATTGACATGAGAACCGTCAACATTGAAATGGGAATCCAGGTCAAAGCAATAAGAAACATAAAGAAAACAACAGGATGAGAAAAAAAAAGAAAATATAAAAGAAAGAAGAGAGGATACACAGAATTGTGGTAAAAGTGACATTGACATGAGATTTATTTAACATTTATTTAACACCCCCCATGACTGGCAATACTGGAGACACTGGCCTGTGCAAAGGATTGAGAAGATTGATAATGTTGGCCAGAGACAGAGAAGGCAAGGGCTTGGTAAGTCCATTGGCTTTCATTTCTGAAGAGGAGATAAGTTTGACAATAAGTTTGCCAAGCTTTAGCTCTTCATCTAAAGCTTTTTTTTTGATGTCAATGTGGCTAGTCTTTGAGTTGCAACAAAACTTCTTGAGTTTATCATTGAGACCTTTGTTGTCAATGTAATGGAGACTTGGTTTGAGTTCCTTTTTCTAAAGTTCGGCGACTAGATTCTTCATCCATATGGCTTCCAAGAAAGAATCAACCAAAGGATTTAGTTCTGCTTCCATGGTAGAATCTGTGATGTTTTGTTGTCAATAACTGCTCCACAAGATGAGTGAGAGAAAGAGAAGGGACAGGTGACCAGATTGAGATTGTTGAGTTTCTAAGTTGTCACTCCAGGTGGCATCACTGTAACACTTGATTTGAGATTTTGAGGATCAGATTTGAAGAGTAAGTTTGATATTCTTACTTGCCTTGAGGTATTTCCAGCAGCGCTTGACTTCCCTCCAATGACAAATACCTGCTTTTTTGCAGAATGTTTCCAGGCTGGAAACTGCAATACTCAGATCAGGTTGCGTGAGACAAGCTATGTAGTTCATTAAAAACACTGCAGATCTGTAGTTGATGTTTAGAGATTTGAACTCCTCATGATCTTCATCAGAGGAAGAAGTGAAATTTTCATTTACAGTTAGGGGAATAGAGAACGGGTTGCAGTCAGTCATTTTCAGTTCTTTTAGTCCATGTTCAATGTGTTTTGGCTGAGAAAGCAGGATTTTTTTCTCCAATTTGCTTGTATTTCATACCAAGAATGGTATTGGGTTCATGATGGCTTTAATTGGGAAATTGATTGAGGAAGGCCTGTTGGAAGTCATTTCCTGAGCCAACCAGAATAAAATTGTTGACATGAAAAAAAAGAAAAGATTTGCTTTTGGTGTGGATGTAAAGACAAGGATTGCAAAGGGACTTGTAAAAGCCCTGTTTGCGCATCCAGGAAGTTAAAGTGTGAAACCAGTCAGCAGGAGCCTGTTTGATTCCATAAAGAACTTTCTTTAGAATGAGATATTCTGAAGTTCTTTTGGATCCTTTGGGTCTTTTAATGATAACCTTATCGGACAAAGGTGCATCTAAAAAGGGGCTCTTGACGTAAAATTGCTTGATAGGTAGAGAGTGGTATAACTCAAAGAGAAGAGCCATTAGGATAGATGCCGCCTTCCCGGTGGGAGAAAATGTGTCTTGGTAGTCAAGACCATAGATTTGGTCAAAACCTTGGACACACAGACAACTCTTGTATACAAGAGGGTCACCGTGGCAGTTGTCTTTGATTCAATAAACCCATGTGGTGTTGAGGCGATTGACGGTCTTTGGACCTTTGAAGTTAACCCAGAAAGAGAGATTTTTGATTCTGCCAAGTTTGCAATCCATGGAAGCGTCCCATTTGAGAGAGTCGGGGCACTTCTTAGCTTGTTTGTATGTTCTAGGAACAAAATAATGATGATATCCATATCAATTGGGAGGTTGAATCAAGGATCAATCTCGCAGTTTGTATTTAGGGTTAAGCTGATTGGCAGGGTCATTGGAAGATTTGGAAGAGGAGTCAGAGGAAAGTTCTTCAGGCTGAGGAGAGACTGGAACAAGAGTTGGAGAGGAGGTGATGGAAGTGTGAGAGTCAGAGAGAGAGTTGAGATTGGGAGAGGTTGAATTAGAGGGAAAAAGAAGAGGAAGATCATCTTCCAGCTTTATGAGAAGTGGTTTGTCAAGAATAAAATCAGAGAGAGTGGTTGGAAGTGAAAAGGATGCAGAGTTCTTGATGATCTTGACGTGTTTGGTAGAAATGACTGAGTTGTTAGGAGTAAGAATTCAATAGGAAAGGAGACTTGGGTTGTAACCCACTAGAGTGCCGATGAGGCTGCAATCTTTGAACTTTTCACCTTGAAAAATTTTGTTGTTAACGTAAGCAACTTTGGACCCGATAGGATGGAAATAGCTGAAAGGCAGCGTTTTATTGGTAAAAATTTGGTAAGCAGAAGGGGAGTGAGGATTCTTGGGAATTTGGTTCAGAGTGAGGCAAGCAGTTTTAGAAATTTCAGCCCACTGATTGTGCGGAAGCTTGGAACTACTAAGAATGGAGCAAATAGCTTTGGTGAGATTTCTATTAGCTTGTTCAATTTTTCCATTGTGCTTGTGGTGATAGGGTTTGGTGACAAGATGTTGGATGGAATTTAAAGAAAATAAATCCTTGAAATCAGTTGAGGAGAATTCACTTCCTCCATTGGTACAAACGGTTGCAGGATAGTGGTTTTGTTTCTGTTGCTTGTGATTAAGAATGAGTTTTATTTGGGAGCTAGCATTGGATTTGTGTTGAAGGGGAATGGCTGATAGATATCCGGAGAAGTTGTCCACTACCAAAATAATGTAGTTCACGTTATTTCTAGATGGAGGAGTGATAGGCCCTATTAGATCTATGTGGAGTTTCTCAAACGGTCAAGACGTTGATGTGGAGGAACCGTTGAAGGGAGATTTGGTGATTTTAGAGAAGACGCAGTCTTTGCATTGAAAATTGGAGATAGCATGGGAAGAGAGATGAGGAAAGAGGTTTTTAAGGCAATAGTGACTGGCATGGCCCAGAAATTTGTGAATATATTTTAATTGTTAGAGGAGAGTTCCTTTTGGTTGAGATAAAAAAGTTTGCAATGGTTTCCTACCAGTGAAGGAAGATTAACGACAAAAAGATTTCCTTGAATAAAACCAGAGAAGACAGTATTGGACTTAGAGTAAAGTTGGAATTGGGAGCCATTCAACACCAGTGAGCAGCCCTTGGAGGAGATGAGTTCACCGGGACTGATGAGATTAATGACTAAATCCGGGACAAAGAAGCAGTTAGTTAAGATCACCACCCAGTTGTTCCAAAAGAGTTTGACAGTTCCTTTTCCTTTAATGGGGAGTTTAGCTCCTTCTTTTCCATTGTTGATGAAGTCATTGCCAATAAGGTTGTTGAGATGAACAAAGAAGTAAATTGAGTTAAACATGTGACAAGAGGCTCCTGAATCTAGAATAATTTGATTGATGGTACTGATTTCTTCAATCCAAAAGGTAATTAAGGCATGGTAGTGAGCCACTTGTTTACCCTTAGAATTAGAATTAAATTGGGCTCTCCAGTTTGCTTGTGTCTCTCTCCACCATTCAGGAGCAATATGTTTGTGTTTGTGCCATTATTTGTCTTCAGAGTGATCAGGAGATAAAGGATTGTGGAAGCCTCGTTTGCATCTAAGTTTGCAAGGAACAGTTTTCTTGGGGTTTCAAGGAGTGATGAGCGCAGTATCATGAGACTTGATTAACTTTTACTTGGACTTGGATTTGTTATTGAGTTGAGTAAGATGGTTGAAGACAAGATCAATGGCAACATTCTTATTGTAGTGCATAATTTTATGACGTAGAGAGTGAGGAGAAGAAGGAAATTTGAAGAGAATTAAATAGGAAGGAATATTTTCTTGGAGATCAATTCCCACGTTTAGTATTTTCTTTATGGAAATCTTGGTGTTGGTGATGAAAGCGTTTATTGCTTCTGGCCTGAACTGTTGATATAGAAAATTGTTGATGATATGAGCACAATTAGCCATTTGAGAAAAGGCAAATCACTCCTTGATAGTTTGCCACAGGAGTTTTGCTGAGGATATGTTTTAGGAATTGACTATGTTATTTTGAGTGATGGAGTCGATTTGGGAAAGTAGGAGCACTCTAATTTCCATATCTTCAGTCGGGCTGAGACTTTTAGAGTTGTCTTCTAGTGCGTCTTTTACTCCTTTAAGTTCCGGTAACATCGTCATTTTGTCTTTCCAGATAGAATAGTTACTGTCCATCAGAATAGGAATGGCCTCAAGAGCTGCCTTAAAAATGACTTGACGAAATCCATTGTTGCTTGATCCCTCCATGGGTAAGGTTAGGTTCGTCGGGTTGGTCTTGGTTAACCATTTTGACTCTTTGAATTTTTGCAAAGAACTAAGAGAAGTAATAAACTTAAGAGAGCTAAGACAAGAACAGTAATTAGTTAGACATTCAATATGAGAAAATAGAAAATAGAAAAGATAGAATGAAAATCAAGAAACAAACATCAAGCCATTGGAACTTTTGGCAGAAAAAAAGGATGAGTAGGTTGAGGTTGAGGAACGAGGAACTGATGAAGCTGGTGAGTGGCTGTTTGTAATAGACAGAGATTGAATTAGACATGATTTGCCATGAGTTGAAAGTGTTGAGAAAGTTCTTGATGAGTCTTACCAGGCAGGTTGATGAGAGCGCAGTCAATGATATAAATATCAAAGTAGTGAGAAGTTTGAATGCTTTTGTAGATTTTGCAAGTGATAGGGCAAAAGGAAAAGATGTAAAGATAAGAAGGAAAGAAAAGGAAAAAAATGAGAAAAGAGGAAGAGTTGTTGGTAAAAGGAAAGAGTCGTTGGGGAATCTAAAGAGGAAAGATTTGTGATTGGAAAAGAAAAAGAGGTTCTGGTCAAGTATTTGTAAGTTGCTGACTAACAACTGATGGAGGCGGTAGTAGTGCTGAGAGGTGGTGGTTGCGTGGTCATGAGACCTTTCAGTGACATGAGACCAAGATGTGACATTGACATGAGAACCTGTAACATTGAAATGGGAATCCAGGTCAAAGCAATAAGAAACATAAAGAAAATAAGAGGATGAGAAACAAAAAGAAAATATAAAAGAAAGAAGAGAGGATACACAGAATTGTGGTAAAAGTGACATTGACATGAGATTTATTTAACATTTATTGAACAAAGAGAAGCCACTTTTCCAGAGCTGAAGAAATGGAATTTTTCAATCTTCTGATTAGCTTGTCCAAACTCTTCAGGGGAGAATTTTTGAGTGTTCTTTTTATTTTCAGCAGTAATAGCAGGGTACAAATACAAATTTTACACTTTTTTTCTAGACCACACGAAATTTTCATTAAACCCTTCTTTGGCCACTGCCAAAGAGATTTTGAATCTGTCATTCGATCCCTTATTTACCAAAGAGCCCTCTGCTTTCCACCTTTCTTTATTTTTTTTAAATAATCTCCTTAAATCTTTTTGCCTCCCTGTAACCTACTGTGCTTGGGTTGAGGATCAAGAGGGGATTCAATTTGTTGTATAACGTTTGGAGGGTGGTGGGGAAGCATTGTAACTTCAGAAAAAGGGGAGTTTTAGAAAGAACAAGGGGTCAAAGAGTGTGTTCCATTCCCTGGAATCAAAAAAAGAAGAAAAGAAAGAAAATAAAAACCAAAAACCAAATCCAAAATCCAAAATCCAAAATCCAAAATCCAAAATCCAAAATCCAAAAAAAACCAAAAAACCAAAAAGCCAAGAAACCAAAAAAAAAAATAAAAAAAAACCAAAAAAAACCAAAAAAAAACCAAAAAAAAACCAAAAAAAAAAAAACCAAAAAAGAAAACAAAAAAAGAAAACAAAAAAAAAGATTAGTCATGTCATAATCAAGGTGGAAGATCAACAAACACAGGAAAGAAAAACTCTGTTCAATGATGCTAACCAAAAAATAAAAAAAAAGGTTTTTCAGATGTTTTTCTCATGATCATTGTGTGTTAGAGAGGATGAAGAGGAGGAGGATTAGGGAGGGACACCAACCGTGGATTTACTATTGATTTATTAAGGATGGATGGGGGGCCTAAAAAAATAATTGATCAATTGGGGCGGAGGATGGGGGGGGGGTGCTTAACTGGGGGATCAAGCAAGAAGGGGGCGGTCCTAAATCAAATTATCAATTGCGTAGTTGCTAATCAATTGGTAAATCATTTAGAAATCAATAAATTTTTATGGATGAGGGGGAGGAGGAGGAGAGGGTGGGGTGCTTACCTGGGGAATTGAGAAAGGAGGGGGGGGGTCCTAAAGCAAATTAGCAATTTCTTAGTTGCTAATCAATCAGGTGATCAATTAGCAATCAATCAATTGCTAATGGATGAGTTGGAGGAGGAGGAGCGGGGGAGTGCTTACCTGGGGGATTGAGTGAGGAGGGGGGGCTCTAAAGCAAATGATCAATTGCTTAGTTGCTAATCAATTGGTTTGTCAATTATAAATTGATCAATTGGTTGATTGATTCAAAATTGATCAATTTGCAATGAATGAGGGGGAGGAGGAGGATTAAGGAGGGTTTAGTTACCTGGGGTTCCAACCAAAATGAGGAGGGGGGGTCCTAAAGCAAGGGACATTGAGGTGGAGGTGGTGGGTGAGGATGTTTGGTGAGGAGGAGGAAGGAGTGGAGTGGTGGTTTGACAAGGAGGAGGAAGGATTGGACCAGTGTGTAAGTGGGGTTAGGTGGGTGGTTTGGTGAGTGGTGAGATATGAGGGGCAGGTTGTGTTTTATTTTTGTCCAAGTCCACCAAAAAAAAAACAATTCAGCCTAGGATTGTTGGTTGAAAAACCAAAACAAAAAAAAAATATTGTGATTTGATTTTTTACTTATTTCAAAACCAAATTTTACTAATCAAAGTTAGCAAGTGTGACGGGTAGAATCTTCTTTCTCATGGCAGAAGATGAGCAAAAATATGAGACAGGGATGACTTCAGGAGGATCAGGAATATCTTCTTCAAATATTTCTTCCCATTTATCTTTGATCTCAGCCAGAAGTTTGTGAAGAATTACATAACTGATAATCCAGTTGATGAGGATCTTCATGTCTTTGGGATTTTGAAGCTGGTTTTTCATTTCCTTTAAGCTCTCCCATCTTCCTTTCAGCACACCTAATGCATGTTCAATTCAAACATTTGATTGAGAATGATGAAAGTTGAGATTGGTTTTTTGAAATCATTGGAATAAAAATCCCAATAAGCTGGAAAAACATATTTCACACTGGAATAAGCTGAATTGGCCAGAAGGTATTGATCTTGTTAAAAGTAGTTCTCTGGTTATTGGGAAATCTGCATCTGATTGAAAACATATGGATCATGAAAAGAACCCAGAAGGCCAGCATGGAGGTATTTGAACTTCTTTTTGTTATCACTAACAGGTTAAAGTGCCACAGAGTATCTAAGCAAACATATGAAACATATTTCTTCAGTGTTTTATCAAAGGGTTTGGAAAAGAAATGAATCAATTGCCTTGTTTTCTGATTGAAATAGTGGTTTCCATCTAGCTTGTATTTATGACTCAAGGGGATAGTGGTTCCATCAACAAAACCCATGCAACCAGGAAAGCATTCAGTCTCCATTAATGGATATATATCCTTGAATTCTTCTTTGGTTGGCCAAGAAAGGACTGTGAGACGGAAAGATAGGATTGCAATCATGAATCTTTTGGTGTATAAGTCGATGGCTCCATAACCAACTGAGAATAGATTGTCTAATCAATTAATTGCTGCTCCATTTACATTGGATCCCAATCTACAAATTAAAATCCCCAGTTGGATAGCTGGATTAAATTGATGATTCCAACAATTTTTCTGGAAGATGTGGTGGTCTTCAATCATCTGAAAAATTTTCATGAATGAAGGCAATAAATTTTGGAACAGTTGCTGGAAGCTTTATTTGGGGAGCAGATGAAGCTTTTGAATTTCATATATAGGTTTTTGGAGAGTCTGTCTTCTTGGAACCCTTTTATTGATTTTCCAAAAGAGGATTCAATGCTAACAAAGTTGACTCCACATTGTTGTCTGAATCAGATTCAAATAATAAAAAAGGTTCAGTCAGCTTTTTTTTGTTTCCAACTTGGTCATGGGAAGTTTGATTGGACATGTTTAAAAAGATGGTGATGTGATTTAGGGTGATGAGATGATGATGGGATGTGTGAAATGTGATGGAGATAAAAATCAATAAAGATGTGAAGGAATGTAGGTAAGATGTGTGTGGTGCAATGGAGATGGGATTGGTATGGAATTTCTGAGGTGGAGGTGTGGATGGGTGTTTTGCATGCAATGAATGGTGGATGGATGATGGTCAATAAATGGCTCATTTGATTTTTGAAATATGCCATTTCCATGAAATAAAAAATTTCAAAACACAATAGTTAGGGGGTATGTTTATTTCAGATACCCTCCATTAAAAATGGCAGGTCTTGTCAAAAAAAATTGCAGTTTTCTAATGGTGGGTTTTCTAACTCTGATATTTCCTAATAAGTGATGAAGGGTTAAAGTGATTAGAGTGAGGAAGTTATGAGAGAAATAATTTATGACAGAAATAAGTGATGAGATGGATAAAGTGATGAGAGTGATGAAGTGATGAGGGAAATAAAGTGTTTAGAGTGAGGAAGTGATGAGAGTGAGGAATTGATGGGAGCAAGGAAGTTATGAGAGTGATAAATCAGATATTTCCAATGAGTTTAAAGGTAGAAGGAGGTGGGAAAACAGGGGTTTATGAAATTTACCAATACATGAACCAATGTGTTGTTGACATTGGAAAAAACATTAAATATGTCATCTGAAAAAACCCATTTATTTAGGGTAACTCGGACACATCTGATGTGAAAAAATTGGTTTTATTTTGATTTTGGAAGGCTGCTTTGGTTTGAAACCTGCCATCAAAAAAAGGTGGCATTGGTTAACTCTGATATGCCCTATTTAGGGGAGCTGGGCAAGAAAGGTGGCTCAGTTAAATTTGTGCTTCTTCAAAACTTTCACCCCAGATTTCATGCATTAATCTTTGGACCTAGAAAATTGGGTTTGAATCCAACTCTTTCACCATTTATTTCCTTCCTTCAATCCATTCTTTTGAGTCCCTCCCTCAAAAAATGGCTTTTTTTAAAATCCACAGTTTACATCTCCTATGAAATTTTGAACATGTGATATATGTGGAATTGCTGTTGCAGTGGAAATGAAGTCTTTGCATTGGAACTAAAATCAAAAATCAGAATTTTTCATAAAATGAAATATCTTTCAAAGATCAAAGTCACTTTTTCAATTGAAAATTCTTCAAAAATTACCAAAGAAGAATATTAAAATTCACAGGAAAAATAGAGGAAAATTTCAAAAATAAACAGAAAAAATGAAAAACTGAGAAATTATCAAATTATGTTAAAATACGTCTGCACTTAGGCCTGTGCTACATATAAGTGTAATCAAAATGGGATGCACATATGGGCCTCTCTGGCCCATTGGACACTCATACGGACCATAGGAGCCTGTGTGGATGTCACAGATTTGGGGAAACTGGGCTCAAAACGCGTGAAACAGGCCTATTGTTACATGGGCCCTAACGGGCCCTGTGAGGTATATGGGAAATAACAGCCAAATGGGCTTGTATGGGCATAATTGGGCCCAAGGTTTATTTTGGACATACTTGGCCAGACGGGCTGGCGCCAAAGTATGGTTTACTTAGTTTTTGGTCTTGGGGCCGCCCGTTGGGGCCGCCGCCCATGTAGCGGCCCACTTGGGGCTGCTGCCCACGTTTCCACATGCTTGGGGCCGCTCTTTTTTCCTTTGGCCTGTCTATGGGGCCCAATGGCCTGCACGGGGCCGTTGTCACGGCTGCCGCACTGGGTGGCAGCCGCAGGGCTGGTGGCCCTGGCTCCTCCCCCTTCCCTCACTTGCCATTTCAAGGGGCAGGGGGAGGGCTGGCTGGTTGGAAACAGCCAGCAACCAGTCGCAAGGAGCAACTGGTAAAGGTGGGGGGGACTTGATTACCCCCCCACGGAAGGAGATGGCCAGGCCGGTCACATCCAGGCGACCGGCAGTGGGGGGGAATTGACCACCGCCCCACCATTAAAGGGGCACTCTCCCCTCCCCTTTACCAAGGGGGAGGAGCAACAGGCTGGAGGGGACCTGACCACCCCCCAGCCCACTTACTGTAGCAATGCCCTGGGGGTATCAACCCCCAGGGCCCCTGGTAGGGGGATTTGACCGCCCCCTCCAGGGATCTGTGAGAAAGAGGGGGGGACAGCATGTCTGCTGGTTACACCCCCCCAAAGTGTGTCTGAGACCGGACACAGGTGTCCCTCCTGGCCATTTGTATGGCCAGGGGCTGGTTGCATGAGGCAACCAGCCAGCATGTGAGGTAACAGGCCGGTTGTAATAGACAACCGACCAGGGTTTTGAACAGCTAAGGGGCTGGGTCAGCCCCCTTGGGTTGGAAACACCAGAAATAACCAGAATAGGCTGGTTTTAAGGGTACAGGGACTGATGCCATGTGGGCTGATGTAGCCCAAACCAAGTAACAAGGCCTGTAGAGCCTGTAGAGCTCTTTTTGGGCGGAAAATGTTCCTTTTGGCTTGTTGTATCATGGGCTCACAAGAGGATAATCTTTTGTACTTAAGGAGCTCTTCTCCCTGCTGTTTTCCATCATCCATTCATCATCCAATTGAATTCATCAACAATATCATCCAACATATTGCCCCATTGTGAGAGCCCATCAAGCAATTATTGACACAAGGTGTCCAGCATTTCTTTTGCTTTAAATACTGCTCATTTTCATTAGCTAATTTCTGGCCATAATTGTAACCAATTAAACCACTTTCTCACTATTGTTGTTGCTGTTGGGGCAAATAAATGGTTTCCAGGAGGGTGATAGGGTGCTTTCCCTCATTCATTTGATTTATTTATTTTTTGTTTATTCTAGGATAAGGATTGTGTTCAGTAGAAGCAAATGGCTTATTCACAATGGTTTAAGACCTCTGAGAAAATATGAAATGAAAACATCAATGAACCATATCACCAAAAAATCATAAAAATAAAATTAAAGAAATTCTCACTTTATTAATAAAAATCCAAATATGGGAGCTCTTCATCTTCCAAATCTTCCTTTAAAATAAATCTGGCAGCTCTTCATCCTCTGAATATCCCTTTCCAGTCAGAATATCATCCAATTAAAAAAAATGACAAGGAATCCTTTCTACAATTCCTTCCATATTTATAAAAAACAATTATATGTAAAAATTCTCCTCTTCCTCTGATTCCTACTTCTTTCTTACCTTAATCCATTCCTTTTTGGCCTTCCACTTTCTTGAAAAATTAATAAATACATAAAAAATATTTGTTATGAAAATTGATATTTACTTTTCCAAAAAATGGTTACTAAACTTTCAATTTTCTGTGAATTTCTTCTTTGGAATTCCTCTCCTCTTGGGTTATTCTAAAGATTAAAACACAAATAAATCTTCTTTATATTAGTACTGAGAGATCATCTTTAAATTATTGGCTTCTCCTTTGTGTATTCCTCTTACTTTAGGTCTTTGGGTGGAATTTTGCTCTTGAATCAGAAAAAGTTGATATTTTCCCTTTAAAGGCTCTTGGTTTTATCCACTTATTATTGTTGTTCTCCAGGTGGCAACTTGTGGAATCCCTCAAATAATCAAGTGTCAAATCAATTTTCATTAGGGTTTTTTGATGGAACTTCAAGGTTCAGTGATTATTCAGTTGGATTCGGGTTCAGAGTTAACTGGAGAAAGAAAAAGATAAAACAATCAAAAATTATTAATTTGGACTTGAATAAAAATAACAATAAAAACTTAATTAGAAGCAGGGTTTTAAATGCCATCAAGGATTAAAATCTTCAATTGGGAGGAGTTCACCATTTCTGATAGCTGTTTTGGATTTTTGAATACATGGTATACCCATCTAATAAAATTGATTAAAGTTGATTCAAGAGTATATCCATTTAAGGAAATTGATCACAGTTGACGCAAGAAGTCAAAGATTCTGGTTATTGATAAAATGAATGAACTATTTTGAGGTAAAAGTGGATGATTTTTCCAGATAGATGATACAAATGGTGCAGAAAACCAATGAGATCCCTAGAGTATTTGCTGAAAGGCTTCAATAGTACTCTCATGTATTTGGATGTCAATGAAATTTTAAATTTTCTTCAATGAATCAGAAAAAAGAGAAAATAAATAAATTAATGAAATGATTAATGTAAGGGTGTACTACTTCTATTCTTGAGGAAATTGTATTTCAAAAGTGAAATTTTTGGTTTTCTCAATAAGAGACAAATTATTTTTGTTTGGGAGCCACTTCAAAAGCACAATGTCTGATGTGGGTGGATTCCAGACCATAGATTTTTTTTAAAAGTTTTTATTATAGATTTATTCAGATTCTTATTCCCTTGTTTCTGGAAAAGCTTTGATTAATCTTCAGATTTGATGTTCTTCCTGCAATTTATTTGAATACTTTGGAATATTCCAGGTAAAAATAAGATGGTTATAAGAAGGGAAGAGTTTTCCATGGAAACAATTGATCCCTTTTTTTTTCTGTCATAATAACCCTTGTTGACTGATTTTGTATAATTTCTTAAGTTGGTTGATTGCCCATTCATAGTTATATTTTTTCCCTTGAGATAAAAACAGAAGCCTACTGAGGAAGTTCTTAAAAATTGTTCCTCCAACTATATGAGAAAGGGGCATTTGTGAATTTCTTTTTTATATGAGCAGTCCATCATTAGAAGAGTAGGGAAAATTTTGAGAGATTTGGCAGAAAAAGGGTATGAAATAAATAAAGAATTGATTTTTCTGTCCATATTTTTTCAATTTTTCAGAAAAAAGAAGAATTGTGGAGTTCTATTCTGGGGGCTTAAGTGAGAGATTTTCCACCAATTTTTTTTTTGATTTAGAATCTTTTATTGTAGATCTTATTTCAAGAGAATTTGATGTTTTTGAGGAGGGGGGGCAGCTTTTTTAAAATTTTCTACAGCATCCTGTTGCTTTGCTTAAATTCTTCTGTGAATTTAATGAGTTGAAGGATCATTTGAAGGTGGATTTTGTGATCTGGACATATAAACTTAACCTCCCAAAGAAAAAATATTCTGGAAAAATTTCCAGATAATCTGAAATGAAAATTGGACTTTCTTGATTTTGCCAAACTCTTGGTACTTCTGGGTTTTCATTTACCAGATTCATCACATTGATATACATAGATATGTTTCTTTCAAGGCCAATGTTAATTTTGCAACCTGACAACCCCCATTCATTACCTAAAATGGGTCGCGTGGTGCAATTTGGGACCCATTTTGGGTTGTAAACAGCCATTTGCAACCCATTTGAGTCGCAAACGGCCATTCTAAACTCAGGTGGGTTCTGAATGGCCGTTTGCAACCCATTCTGGGTAGTAAATGGCTGAAAAAAAATTAATTCAAGTATCTATTTCATTTTATTTATATATTTTATTTATATTTTAATTTTTAGTTTAATTTAATTGATTAATTTATTTTTGATATCTTTATTTATTTATTTATTTGTTCATTTCATTATATTTAAATTTATTTATTTATATTTTTTTATATTTATATTTTTTCTTATATTTGTATTTTTTTGAATTTATATTTTTGTTTTTATTTATTTTTTGGGTAATTTTAAATTCACAGCTCATTGAGCCCTGCACACGGTTTGAAATGGGCCGTGTGGCATGCCACACATTCCAATACGCGCCATGTACAGCCCCCCATGGCCCACAGAGTCGTGCGGCCCACCCAACCCGGTCCACCGCCATGTGGACTTCCACACAACTACATTCAAGCCGTGTGGAGTTTCACACGGCTCAAATGTAGTCGTGTGGCATTCCACATGGCACCTGACCCTAATACCACCCATAAAATAAATAAACCTTCCAAAAAAACAGAAATCAACCAAAAAGTCAAAGAATTTTAACCTTTTTGTTAAAAAAAATAAATAAATAAATCAAAATCAAAAAAACTGGTATTATCCAATGGAGTGGGACTAAAGTAAAAAAACCCAAAAAAACACAAGTAACTGGACTAGCCCTAAAATAAAAACAACACAAAAAAAGACAAGTAACTTGACAAGCCCTTAAGTAAAAACACCAAAAAAAATACAACTAACTTGACAAGCCCTAAATTCATTTCAACTTGACTAGACCCAAAGTAAAAGGGCCAAAAAATTAAAGAATTATTTTCAAAAAGGCCCAAAGTAAAAGTTCCCAAAAAAATACAAGTCTTTTGGAAATCCCTAAAGTAAAAACACCAAAAAAAACAAGTTCAACTTGTGTTAAGCTGATTGCATCCCAAGCTTAACATAAGTTAAGCTTTTGACGGAATCAGCCCAACACAAGTTGAACTGACTTACCATTAAATCTTGTTCAAAACACTCAATATAATGATGTTAACTCAAAACACTCAACACAACAATTTTCAAAATGTGATAACCCTTTATATTAATAGAACTTGTTAGCTGCATTAGAATTACAATGTATATGAAACCCAATGATAAAATGAAGTCAAATTCTATTAAAATATAGAATAAATTTGCAGTTGATCTTTGAGATGATCAACCCAACTAGAGGCTTTTTTAGAAATCAAGGAACATGATTTTGCTACAATGGGCAGGATTGGAATCATTTCTCCCTCAAGTACTAATAGAACCCAGTGGTTATTGTTTACAAAGGAAATTAAAATTGGATATGATTGATAAGTAACACCATTTTTCATTGGAGTGTAAGTATCACATGACTCCAATGAAATGAAACATATAGGTTTGGAATATGTGTCTGCTATGATTTGACCCATGTCCAATTTAGCAATCCATTTTGAGGAGGGAATCTTTTCATTGATGTCTTCAACATCAAGTCTTTTTTTAATCCTTTCAACCTCCTTTGAACCACAAAGAATCTTGATTTATCATACTGCAAGGGTCATAGTCCAACCTCCACTGAGGATGAAAATCTTCAGTTACCATGGATCATCTGAATGCTAGACAGTCACCTACTTGGTAGGAAGAGGGAACACACATAGCCTTTAAATATTGCTTTGTGCAGACTTTGCCATCATGATCACCTTTGAGCTTCTCAAATTGTTCCCTAACAAGTTAGATTGCCTCTAAAGACAATTTGTAACCCAATGGTGATAGTTCAGGTGGAAGAACTTTCCCTGACTTAATTCAAGAGTTATAAAGTGATGCATGAACTGATTTAATTTGATTTGAAAATTTTCCATCAAGGCTTTTTCAAACATCCAACAGGTTTCTCAAAGAGTTTGCAAGGAATCATTTAAGATTTGCATGGGCCCCTCCAACCCAAGAAGTTTTTTTGTTTCCAAAATCTGGGTTTATACAATTCCACGCTGTTACAAACGTCTCTTTGATAGGGAAAATGTTATTTTCCATATACTTGAGTAAATCCTCATAGTCTTTCAAGAAACACTATACAAGTCAAAAGTTCAGAACCCAAAATTATGAAGAATAAGAAGCAGTGATTTGGACCTACTCTGAGTTCTGCATCATTGACCTCTGCCTCCTCCTTGGTCTTTGAGGCCCCATACTTTTCCCACAGATTCATAAAGATTTTCCATCCTTCAACATCATTAACAAAGCGCACTTTAAAGTTTGCTTTTATATATGTTTTTAGAAAAGTGCCAATTGCAACATTTTCTTGATGACTCTGGGAAACTAGTTTCAATCTCACAAATCAGAGCTCTTTCACGTTCTGTCACAAAGACTTTTGGAAGTCTCTCAGGATCATAAGCCAACTGCTTTAATGCATTTACAGACCAACTGTAGAACTCAAACGTTTCTTTTGTTATAAAAACAAGATCCTTTGTGAATTTTTTCTGATTTTCTGTCATTCCTACAACATGCAAGAGTGGGGTTTTGTACTTATTTGTTTTATAAGTACAATCCAACATAGCAATATGATGGAATTGTTTTGGAAGCTTTACTGCCTCTGGATGTGCTAAGTACAGGGTCTCCAAGTGACCCTCTCCACTGAGCTTTGACAACTGAATCCAACTTGTTTCTTCAAGCTGTTCATAGAGTACCTCCATAACACTTTTTCCCTTTAGTTCTGCAAGTGTTACCTTCTGCTTAGTGTTATAGATTGTTTGGTCATTGACATAATCCTGCCCATCAAGTTTGCTCAATTTTCTCTTCAGTTGTAACGTATTGAGCCCATCATTCATGCCTTCTACTAGATTGTCTAAGGCCACCTCCATGATTCTCCTCAGTTGAGGATGCACAGAGGGATGTTCAGATGGTTGATGATTATGTTGGGTTTATTTGTAGGAGAGGCGCCACAAGGGGTCTGCCTGTCAGCTCTCTGATACCAGGAACCCTGCAGTCCTTTAGCTACAAAGAGTGATAAAAGAATTTGGAGCAATAATATTCCAAAGAATAAACACTTTACAGCTCCAATAATGATATGGTAAGAGCAAGTGCAAGGTTTAATTGTTTTGGTTATAAATATTCTAAATATAATATAAAAAGAGGGGCCACAGTAATATACTACTGGGGGCCTTTACAGACTTGGCAACCTCTCCTCAAGGGGCCTCCTTAGGCAGTTTATAACCTTGGAATGAAGATGGGTGCCTTCTAAGGCCTTATCCACTAATTTGGGCGGGCAAAACAGCACAAAAACCCAGAGCAGGAAGGGAACAACTTACTTGGGAAGTAATACACAGAAATCCTGCAAAGATTCAGGTAAGAAGCTTCAGAACAGATGGGGTTGGTGGCTGGTTCAAACTTCTGGTTCTTGATAGTTATTTAGAAAATAATAATAATAATACTTCAGACTATATCATAAATCACTTGCTTTCTTCTTGATAAGCACTTGACTAACAATGACACAATGTCTGATTGATAATAATAATATCTCTGATAAATGATTGATCCTCTGGAAAAAAAGGGCAAAAAGAGCCTGTTTAAATATTCCTTTTTGGGTGCTTGAGGGCCTCTAGAAGGGGTATTAGCCATGGGCTGAGGCTAGGGGGGCAGTCAGGGCAAACTTTGCACGTCCTCAAGGTGCTATTAGCCTGCTGTCCTTAGATCTGTCAAGGAACAGCTCCTTTTTAGCTGCAGGATCTGTTAATCAACAGATTAATCATTTTGCTGATCCTGCACTGATCCTCAATTTGTACTGTAAGTACTGGTCCAAAGTGATCAGACGTGGATGTTTAATGATTCTTCATTATCTGCCGATCCTGTATGTAATTTTCAATAATTTTTACGACCACTCCTTGTGTAGTTTTGTGGTCTTTGAAGGTTCTGATCAGCTCATGACGTGGTGAGTCTGGATCTTTATTTAATTAATAAAAAATACTAAAAATTAGTTAATAACTAATTTTAATTGACTTTTAAGGTTTTTAAACTATGATCTACGCTTGTGTGGTAGCTTTACATGTGTAGAGTAGATCCTACTAGATTGTAGCTCCTCTGAGCGGTACCTGGCTTTCAGACTGATCACGGCAGGCTAGGCGCGGGGATCAGTCCATTCAGATGCGCGCGGGGACTGATCCTCTGCTCGCTTGACTAGGTCACGGGATTACCTGCGCGCGGGAGGGATCAACTGCGCGCCGGAGTTTGGGTGCGCGGGAGTCAAGCGCTGTAGGGAGGCGGGGCTGCGTGCGGGAATTGTGACAAAACACAATTCCCTGTGTAACTCCTAAACTACACACAACACCTGGATTTCAACTGAAATTTAGGTGTGAAAACTATACATGAAATATCATGTGAAATATTAAAATGGCCAAAAGGTGCCATATTGGTGCCGTGGTCATTTACCATTTTCTTTTAAATTAATTAAAAAATATAAGGAGTAAGAATTCAAGGGTGGGGTCAGTGAGTGACCCTACCTTATTTTGGGTGGGTAATCCATTTCTGCAATAATATTTTTGGATTTCCTACTCCTTCATTTTATAATAATTTTATTTATTTATTTTTTTGTTCTTTTTATTTTTGTTAATATTATTATTGTTGTTGCTTTTTCAGGTTGCTCTGTGCTAAGTAGCAGGCTGACACTGCCTTTGTGCAACTTGCATGGATTAAAAAATTTCACCCAAACTTCCATGTGTGAGTTTGTCTAGACTGTTTGGTAAGAAGACTTCCTGAATAGGAACCATGTTTATCACAGGCTAAATCCACATATTGGTCATGCTTTGAGTTGAAAACTGTTAAAGCTTAACCATGCTTCATTGCCCATTTTTGAAAATATTTTTGTGCCTCTTCCCTAGTAGGTAAAGCTTTCAAGGGAGGTGGGTCAAGTGGATCTGCCACAGTAACAAAGTTATATTGATGGCATTCACTCCATCAGTTTCAATCAAATTAAATACGGAAAATACCAGTAACATAAAATTTTACTCACCACCAGCAGTCATTTCCATTTGTGAATAATTTTGTTCCTCAATTGTCACCCTTGATGAGGATGCAATTGGGGCTTCCAATGTTTCATTGCCTGAATCCTTTTTTTCTTTTTCCAAAGCTTTTTTGATTGCACTATCAATGTAGACCTTCCACACAGCCATGTCAGAAGAAGAAGGGCTTGCCACTGTTCTCATGCAAAAAAATTCAATGTTATACTTCAGTATTCAATCCAAATTTCAATTTATCAAGCAAAGTTTTCTCACTTTTGAGTTGAGAAAGAATTGTTTGCAGATTTTTATATTTTTATGATTATTCCCTTTAATTTCACTTGGGTTTCACTTTAATGTCGCTTTGGGATTGCTAGGTGTGGAACAAAAGTCCCACAAAGTATGTTTTAATCCTTAATTTGGGCTGACAGAACCCAAGTGTGGTCCAGGGGGTGCCCAAAATTCTGGCACGGCTTCTGGGGGGTTTTGCACCCCCAAAGATGGCTCATTTGAGCGGTTTCTGGGGGTTCTACGGCTCCTACACAACCCCCCGGGGGTTGTGCGTGTTTGAAATGGCCCTTTGTAGTCATCTTTGGGCCCCCACAGCTCATTTGAGCCATGTAGGGCCCTACAAAACTACCACACGGTTGGAGCCGTGAATTTAACATCACCCTTATATTTTTTTTTGATATTTATATTTTTAATTTAATTAATCAATTTATTTGTTACATATTTATTTCTTTCATTTTATTTTTTTATATTTAGTTCTAGATTCATATTTTAAATTTAACAGATTAAGTTATTTTTTATTTATTTTATTTTGTTTTTTTATTTATTTTTCATTTATTTTTTATTTATTTTTTATTAAAATAAAACAAAAAATAGGGTGTATCAGAGTTAGCAAACCCGCCATTAGAAAACCACCATTTTTTTGTGTTAGAATATTATCTGTCAAATTTCTTTGGTTGTTGTTGCTCTCAAAGTCTTATCACTATCTCTTTTCTCTTCTCCTATCATTTTTCCATTTTTCCATTTGTTGTTTTCCATTCTCCAACTCCCAGCAGTCTGGTAGCTCCGCACTCTATCTGATGCGTGCTCCAGACTGCAAAACCTCTATACACAGCTGCGTTCAGCAAGACTGCCCATTCACAAACGGGCGTCACAACGTCAGCAATGGTCAAGTACCAACAAACCACTCAAGTCAAGCAATCCAACCCAATCCCTAAAATGCACCAACTCAATCCTCTCAATCCACATCAACACAACCACCTCAAACAAATGTCTTGATGTCAAGCAGCCAGGTCAGCATTTTAAGTTATCCCAAGCAACAAGCGTCAACTTTTTTTCAGCCCGCTAACACATATTCTTTTCTTAGCTGATCCAGGCGCTTCAACCATCACATTGGGATACCACAACTGGCGTTGTTTTTATTTGCAATGGCCATTAGTAAATTAATTCATCAAGCCTTTTTGACTATTGCAGACCTATCACTGATTGTCTCTTGTCTCAAAGTCTGCAAGAACTCTTTGTGTCTCTCACTTTATCATCAGATTCAAGACTGTTAGTTTTCTGCCAGTGCAACCTTGTTGGTTATTTCCTTTCATTTTCTTTTTGGATAATGTCAACTGCTGCTCATTATTGTGATCACTTGAAATGCAATTCAGCTTGGTCTTGGTGACCAATCCAAAATTCATCATTTTGACAAAACCCGCCATTTTTAATGGCGGTTTTCTGAAATACACATACCCCCTAACTGGTGTATTTCAAAATGGCAGGTTTCATGAAAATGGCAAATTTCAAACATCAAAACCGCCATTAAAACTGCAATTAATGCATCATCATCCATCCACCATCCATCACATCCAAAACACCCATCCATGTCAGCAAATCCATACCAATCCCATCTCCATCACATCACACACATCTCATCTCCATTGCTTCACATCTCCATCTTCACGCAAATCCCATAATCATCTCATCAACCCACATCAAATTACCATCTCTCTCAACATTTCCAATCAAACTTCCTGGCAGCAAGTTTAAAACACAAAAAAGCTTACTGAACTCTTAACCACTGGTCCACTCCTTCCTCCTCCTCACGAAACACCCATCACCTCCACCTCACCCATCACCTCCACCTCACCCACCACCTCCCCTTCTCCTTTGGTGGGAACCCCTGGTAAGCCCCTCCCCCTCCTCCTCATCCTCCTCCTCCTCCTGCCCCTCATTGTTTGCTGATCCTTTGATCATTCAGCCTTTAGGTCCCCCCACACCTCCTTGCTCAATCCACTAGGTAATTTCCCAAATTCTGCAAAGCAAGTAACTTTTCCCAGATTTTAATGGGAACCCGGTCACTGAACCTGAGTTTCCCTCTCATCATCCTCCCACCTTCAAGCAAAACCACCGTCTGCGGCTATCCAATCCCTTGGTTCTTAAGAATCTCAAATTGCCTAACAGGGAAACCTTGATCCTGAAATCTTGCATTCCAATCCCCAGTCACTCAAGAAATACATCCAGATCATGTTCCAAAATGATTTGGGTAGCTTCCTCCTCCTCCTTGTCCTCTGCCGCCGCCGGCAGCCTCCTCCAGCTCCTCTTCTTCCAGCAATGGATTGACCAATCACAGGCGGGGGCCTCCTTCTCCTCCTCCTTTTCCCCCGCCAGCAATCAATCAATTGCAATTTCAGCTTTCTCCTCCTGCTCCTCTCCCCGCAGCCTCCTCTTCCTCTGCCGCTGCAAGCCTCCTCCAGCTCCTCCTCTGCAGGAAATCAATTGATTGATCACAGCAGCATCCTCCTTTTCCTCCTCCTCTGCTGCCGCCGGCAATTGATTGAGCAGTCAATTGATCACGTGGGGCAGCAGAGGAGGAGGAGGAGGAGGCGGCTGCCTGAAAAAAATTTATTGTGATTGCCTCCTCCTCTTCCTTCTCCTCTCCTGCCGCCTGCAATTGATTGATTGCGGCCTCCTTTTCCTCATCCGCCTCCGATGGCCTCCTCCAACTACCCCTCTTCCAGTGATTGATTTATCACTCAATTGTGACCTCCTTGTCCTTTGCTGTTGCCGGTGATTGATTGATTGATTGCCGGCGGCCTCCTCCAGCTCCTCCTCTGCCAGTGATTGATTCATTGATCATGGGCAGCGGCAGAGGAGGAGGAGGAGGCTTCCAACAGCAATCAATCAATGGTTATTGCGGCGTCCTCCTCCTGCTCCTCTCCCTCTGCCTGCAATCAATTGAGAAATCAATTGATTGCCGCCTCCTTGTCCTCTGCCCCCACTGGAAATCAATTGATTGATTGCCGGCAGCCTCCTCCAGCTTTTCCTCTGCCGCTGCCCCCAATTGATTGCGGGAGGCCCCCTCCTCCTCCTCTTCTGCTGCCGCAGGCAGTTGATCTTGGGTGGTGGCCTCCACCACCTTCTCCTCCTCTGCCCCTGCTGGCAATCCATGGATTGATTGCGTTTAGCTAGGTGAGGTGTGTTCAAAATTGGGTGAGATGTGTTCAAAATTGGGTGAGGTGTGTTCAAAATTGGGTGAGGTGTGTTGAAAAGGTGTGAGGAGTGATGGGAGGAAGTCAAGTGTGGTTTGGGGGGGAATTGCTTATGTAATCAGTGCACCTGGACCACATTTGACTTCACCCAGTCCAAATTCCTGCCCCTGCCCTACTATATGGGTGGACCACACTTGGGTTCTGACAGCCCAAATTCTGGTACCTTGCCTAGTTTTGGCTTTTCAAGCTGCTACAGCCCTCAAAATGTTGTGAAAACAAGAATACCTTCTTGATCCTCACCCCAAGCAGAGAATTTTACTGGGAGGGAACAAGATGGGAGGAGATTATTTGAAAAACATATAGAGATGTGCAAAGAATAGGGCTAGCAACCCTCAAAATGTTATACAATCAATTCAATCCCTTCTTGATCATCACCCCAATCAAAGTATATGGTTGGGAGGTAACAAGATGGAAGGAGATTATTTGAAAAACATTAAGGGATGTGGAAAGAATAGGGCTTGCAACCCTCAAAATTTTATACAATGAATTGAATCCCTTCTTGATCCTCAGCAAAAATGTAGTATGGGGATGGGAGGAGATGGATTTGGAAACATACAGTGACAGGGACAGAACGGGGCTTTTCAGCATTGGTTAAAGGGGAAAATGTTTGGATCGATATTTTTTGAATTGCTTCCTCATCTGTTTGGATGAAAGAACCAGCCTACCTTGGTTTTATTTGTTAGCTCATTGTCCATCAGGAGATAACCATTAAAATTAGAGGATGGAGGTTGGAAAAATTGTGTTTTGTTTTCTGATCCAAAGCAAGTGTCATAGTTGGAGGGAATTTTGAGCCAGTTTACAAGGATGATGTGATCAGATCTCTTGAGCTGACATAAGCCTTTGGAAACCAATGAGGGGGGATTGTTGGATGTTGAGTTCCTGGGGGATGTTTGCTTTGTTTGAGTGGACTTTTGTGGGGAGGTTTTCTGAGTGGCCATTCAAAAAGAGTAAGATGGATGAATGGATGAAGCAATAAATTGATGAAGCAATCTGATGAAAGGAGGGATGAAGCAATGAAGCAAGTAAGTGATGAAGCAATTAGAGTTAGGATGTGATGGAAGGGGGGATGAAGTGATGAAGGTATGAAGCAATGAAGCAATGAGAGGATGGATGTTATGAAAGCAATAAAGTTATGACAGTGATGAAGCAAGGTGAGAGTGATGAAGTGATGCCAGGATGAGAGTGATGAAGCGGAAGAGATGAGATTGATGAAGTGATGAGAGCAATGAATCAAATTTCTGGATGAGGATGGAGTTAGAATTTTTTCTGATGAGGTTGGAGGATGAAACCAGGGGTGATGATGTGAAATGATGCGTGGTTGAGCTGGTGAAGGCCTTTATATACTTTACTTGGAGAAAACCACTTACTTCATGTTAACTTTGACACGTCTGATCTGAAATAAGTGGGTTTTTTTTGATTTTTAATGGAGGGTTTGAAATGGAAGATTTGGGTTGAAACAAATAATTGAAAAATGGTGGGTTTGATTAACTCTGATAGGCCCTAATAAGATAACAACAAGTAAATAATAATAATAAAAAATATATGTACCCATTCACAAATCATATGGGTTTCAAACGGTGTTTTGCGCCCAGTTTGCAACCCCAGGGTTGCAAATCTAACATTGGCCTTCTTTCAATGGGATACTCTGGGTGATATGGAATGTTCAGGAGGATTTTTCCATGATTGGATGGAATCAATTAGCTTTTTTTCAGCTTCTTGATGCCAGGAACCTTTCTGTCCTTTAGCTACAGAAAGTGATCTTGGTGTTGGGATAATAATAATTCCAAGAAAACACGTAAAATGCTAAAAAAGAATGATATTGTAAGAGAAATTGGAATTTTTGGAGTTGTTTTGGTTGAAAAAATATTTTGAATATATTTTAAAGAGGGGCCACGTTTTATACAGAACTGGGGATCTTTTAAGCCTAAGGAACCTCTCTTCAAGGGTTAATTTTGTACTGTGTAGAACCTTGAAGCAATGGGGTCCTTATGATCCACAAAAAGGGGTTAACCCAAGGCAATGGGTGTGAGAGGATGTTTACAGCACTTAATTCTGAAGGAAGGAGGAGATAATTTACTTATTGAAGCAGTAGCTCCTAGAATCTTGCAGAAATTCATGTTTGAAAGGGTCTGAGGGCAAGAGTTGGGGTTTTTTCTGTTTTTCTTCAATGGAATTAAAAATTGGTTTAGAATTGATTCTTCTTTCAGAATGAGTCCATATATCACTTTTTTATCTTCTTATAACCACTTGATCACAGATGGCAAGGGTTCTGGGGTGATATTAAAAATTCCTTGGGTTCAAAATAACCAAAAGGTACTGTATATATACCTTTTGGGGTGAAGGGGCCTTCTCAGGGCACGTATAGAGGGTTTTGCTTGAGGGGTTAGGCTAGATGAATGGCCAGGGCTAGTTTGGTACTAATTCTTAGTGCTTTCACTAAGCTGTACCCATCTGTGTCATATTTATGGGTGAACAGATTGTCAGAACTTATAAAATATTAATTTTTTATTTCTTTAGTTTTGAAATATGTCCTAGTTCTGTAATATATTCCTCTGATTAAAGTGGTCAGAAGTGGGTATTTTTATATTCTCCCTCATCTCTGAATTATCTTTGTAATTTTTAATAATTTTTAAGGGAACATTTTGATATTTTTCTTGGTTCATAAATATTTGATAATGTTATTTTTGTGACAACCTTTATTATTGTTTTCCCTGATATTTATGTTTTATAATTTTTATTCAACTTTTGGAGGTTCAAATCATCCTCTGCCTTTTTTTTGAATCATTAAATATGCATGATGCATGCATGGGGGTTTTAGCCAGTTCCTGCAGTACCTGGCTTTCAGAAGTTGTCAAGGCAGTTTTGATGAAGGTGTGCTTGACAGCTGCGGCTGGGAATCAGGAATCTGCAGCCAGAAGTATATAGAATTCCAGTTTCCTGACAGGTGCCTGAATTTTGAGTTTCAGGTGCATGGATGCGGGGCTGCGGGGTGGAATTGTGGCAGAACAAAAAACAGGCTGTAACTCCCAAACTATACACAACACTTCAATTCTGAGTGAGGTTTAGGTGTGAAACCTATACGTGAAAATACACGTGAAACATTAAAATTTCCAAAAAAACCTGTTTTGGTGGTGCTGTGGTTTTGGGCCACTTTCTTTTAAATTAATTTAAAAATATAAGGAGTTAGAATTCAATGGTGGGGTCAGTGAGTGACCCTACCTTATTTTGGGTGAGGAACTCAAATGTGAAATAGTTGTTTGGTATTTTTCATATTTTCTTTTTGTTTTTATTCTGCTTTGAAGGGTTGCTCTGTACAAGTAGCAAGCTGAAACTTGTCCATTTGATCATATGATAGTTAGGAGGGGGGGCAGAGGGGTGCAATTAATAGTTTGAGTAGATGAGGAAGGAGCAAGAGCAGTTGAATAACTAGTTTAATTACATGATATAATGTAGGATTGTTCTTTTGTAAAAGTTAGGAAAAGTGGGTGGAAATTCTCTTGAGCCATTGTAAAAAAAGATTTTGTTTTCAAAAAATTATGTCAAGATAGGTGTTGATATTTCAGAAAGGGATTGAGAATAAATTGTGCACAAAGATTTTGGCGGAGACTTGATTTAAGATGAAAAATAGTTTTTGGAAGTTTTTATTGAGGTTTATCAGTGACTTGAATATTTGAGGCAAAAATTTCCTGATGTTCCAAAACCATTTTTGAGGATATAAAAAATTGAACTTATGATGGAAGTTTTGAATTGAGGTGGATTTATTTGGTAGTATTGTAGTTTTGCTTTTTTTTTATTGAGGTGTGTTGATGGATGATGAGTGCATGTGATGTGGTCCATGTGTGGTTTGGTGATGAGTGATGTGGTGTGTTGATGAGTGGAGTGGTGGGGTGTGGTGTGGGTTTTTGTGGAGTGTGTTGAAATATCACCAAAAAATAAATAAATGATAAAAAATAAAAATAGAGTTTATATGCAGGTAGTTGCTTTGAAAAACCACATTGCAACCACCTAGAATTTATCCCAATTGGGATAACTTGATGTAGTTTCATGTAGTTGCCCATTGATTTATCCCAATTGGGATAACTCTGATTAGTTGGGAAGGCCAGATCCCCGCTCAACTACACTTCTTTTCAGCTTATTATCATCCTCAGACCAAGCTGGAGGCCAAGGATTTTTGAGATCCAACAACATTAACCAAACCAACCAGATTGGTCAAGCTCCAGACCAAAAAAGTAAACCACTGGCCAAAATACCATTTTTGACTGACCTTTGCTGACCAACAAATCAAAGGAATAGCCAGCCAGTCAGCCAAGACAGCCCAACCTAGACCAAGACCTGCACCAGTTCATGGGCATCCGAGTTATCCCAATTGGGATAACTCAGAGTAGTTGGGCGGGGCAGAAACCCGCACAAATTCATGTCCATCCAATCCCAGCCAGCCCAGACAGGACCAGCAAGCTAAGAGTAGGCAGACAGCCCAAACCAGCCAGCAAGCCCAGACCAACCCAGCAAAACCAGACCAAACCCAGACACCCCGTACCTAGCCAGCCATCCCCTGGCCACCAGAGCTAGACCAAGCCAGACAGCCCCGGCCTAGCCAGCCAACCAGACCCAGCTAGGAAGCCAATATTAAGCCAAAAAGCTAGACCAATCCAGTCAGCCCAGACCTACCAAGCAAGCCAGATCAGCCAGAAAGCCCAGCCCAAGCCAGCAAGATCAGTACAATTCAGCCATTCCAAACCAAGTCAACAAGCACAGATTGAGCCAGACATTATAGAGCAAGCAAGCCATCCCAGAATAAGCCAGCCAAATCAAACCAAGCCAGCCAGAAAGACCAACCAGCTCAAGTCACCCAGCAATTCAGTCAGCCCAGGCCAAAAATTTAACCAATCAACCGGTCAACCAGAAAACAGTCAGCCTGTCAGTTAGCCAGAAAAATTAGCCAAGAAGAAATCCTGCTAGAAAACTATCCAGCCAGCCAGTAAGCTAACTAGCTAGCAAGTCATTTAGCAAGCAATCCAGCCAGTCAGTCATCTAGCCAGCCAGACTGCCATATAGCCAGACATTCAGCAAGCCATAAAAACCGCCAGCCAGTCAGCCAGTCAGCCAGCAGGATCAGCCAGACTTCCAGAAATTCAGCCAGTTGGAATTCCAGTCAGCAAGACTGCAATTAACCTCAGACAGCCTACTAGTCAGGCTGTCAAAATCAAAAGCTTGCTAGACACAATTTTGGTGAACAGCAAGACTTGGGAAAACTGACAAAATCAGACACCAGTATCAGCTAGAAAGACCAAGGCCACCAACCAAGTTCAACAGGAAGACCAATCCAGAACAAGAAGATCAAGAAACAGAAGAAGAATACAAAGAACCTCCTCCAGATCTTCAAATCAGTCAACCTCAGATACCCCCCACCAGACCAAGACCATGGTGGAAAGAAGGATCAAGAGGAAGATTGTGAAAAACAAAGACAAAACTCAGGATCCCCAACAGACCAGAACACTGGTGGTTAGAAGGACTAAGAGAAGGACCCAGGAAAACAGTCAAGCAGACATAAAGACCCAAGGAAGGCCAAAGATAGACCAAGAATTAATCAAAGTTCTTCCAGGATTTTTGGTCAGATTTCCCTACATGATCATCTCTGCCTTGACTTTCTGGTTCTCCAAAACCTAACCTATAGCCATCAGACTCAATCTATAATATAAGTAAAAATGACCTCAAAAATGGATTTTGCACCAAAAATAACCCCTAGTCACTCAGCCAAAGTAACCCTCTATCTCTCATGGATTAGAATATACAGCCCAAATCAACCCTGGCCTACCCATATCCACTATCAGGGGTCACAGATCAGTGAAAAACACACATAATTACCAGGGCAAGTCCAAGAACATTCAAGTAAAAGCTTATATCAACAAAGCCACAACTTGGCAAAAATATGTGTATACCAGAAGTGATTATGCAATCATTCAGCACAGCCTTAACCACAACTCATCCAGGCTGGAAAGACTATGGAATTTTCCAGAACAGTAGTTCAACTGTACCACCCACAATTCAACCACTCTAAAAACCTAAAACACAAGTCAGCTGGCAACACATTTGACCACCCATCTCAGATTTGGTGAAAAGTGGCACACCCCCTGATGTCTATAAATAGAGGTCCTCTCTCCAGCCATTTTCCCCCATCCCTCCAGGTCCTCAGCCTGGGGAGGTCATCTTTCTGCATAATACACCCCTTATAAAAGGTAATAAACTCCTATAAAAGGTCCTAAACCCTCATAAAAGGTGCAAAACCCTTATAAAGACAATAAACCCTCTATAAAGATATTAAACCCCTATAAAAGGATTTCAAGCATCACCAACCGTAACAAACCCTTATTATATAACCAAGAGTAACAAAAACTTATCATATATCACCACCTTCATCAAAAAATACCCCATATTTTGACCATTGTCATCCACCACCATCACCATCACCATACACTATCATTACCCCATGGCTTTGAAAATTGCCACCATTTCCCCATAACTTGATCATCATCATCCATGATAATTAATCATCATCACCACCTACCTTGAACATCATCATCACCATCCATCATCATCATCACCTCCCTTGACCATCATCAATCAACACCATCACCAATCATCATCATCATCAATCATCATCATCCAAAATCATCAATCATCATCACCATCTACCTTTAACATAATCAATCATCATCATCCACCATCATCATCCATACTATCACTTTCATCAATCCATAATGTCATCATAAACCCATACTATGGTCATTAACCATCTATCCATACTATCATCATCTAACTTCACCACCATTGTTTATTGAGTATAGGCTCAAGCCTTTTAACCTTATCAATAACCACCTGTAACATCAAAAGAGTATCAATCAGTGATAAGTAAAGCAAAAATTAAATATATAAGGATAAGTCTAGGTAAAGGATTCTTCCCTTGCCCAGCTTCTATTCCTCCAAGTAACCTATCTGTTCCACCACTTTTTTCCATATGAAGCTTGAAGATATTGATCCTAGGTCTGATATAGACTACTATAGTAGCAAATCTGTATGAAAATCAGCCACAATTCTCTTTTCTTTTATTGTTTTCAGACTTCCCATAGTATTGAAAGGGAATTAAATTCAAAACCACCCTTAGTATTCCTCTATCTTATCAATAGTTTTAGTACTGAATTCCCCCCTCTAGTGACTGCCAGCAAGCTATTTGCTAAACTTGACCATATTCCAAAGGAGTCTATACAAAATGAAGCACTCTTCCTCAGACTAACTCCAGAATCCCATAATTATCTCTCTGCACCCATTTTTTCCCTCATTTTTATGTAGACAGAACCAATCCCAGAATTGGTGGTTTTGGAAATAGCAATCAAAACAGAAATTGGGGTTCAGGAGCCCAAACTTTCATCAGAAGGGAGCGGAGTGGTGTAGTTTGGTGTGTTTTGGTGTGGTGAGGTGAGGTTTGGTGTGGTTTGGTGAGTTTTGGTGTGGTGTGGTGAGGTTTGGTGTGGTATGGTGTGGTTTGGTGTGGTATGGTGAGGTTTGGTGTGGTATGGTGAGGTTTGGTTTGGTGTGGTGAGGTTTGGTGAGGTTTGGTGAGGTTTGTTTTGGTGTGGTGAGGTTTGTTTTGGTGTTGTGAGGTTTGGTTTGGTGTGGTGAGGTTTGGTTTGGTATGGTGAGGTTTGGTTTGGTGTGGTGAGCTTTTCTTTGGTATGGTGAGGTTTGGTTTGGTGTGGTGAGGTTTGGTTTGGTGTGGTGAGGTTTGGTTTGGTGTGGTGAGATTTGGTTTGGTGTGGTGAGGTTTGGTTTGGTGTGGTGAGGTTTGGTTTGGTGTGGTGAGGTTTGGTTTGTTGTGGTGAGGTTTGGTTTGGTGTGGTGAGGTTTGGTTTGGTGTGGTGAGGTTTGGTTTAGTTTGGTGAGGTTTGGTTTGGTGTGGTGAGGTTTGGTTTGGTGTGGTGAGGTTTGGTTTGGTGTGGTGAGGTTTGGTTTGGTGTGGTGAGGTTTGGTTTGGTGTGGTGAGGTTTGGTTTGGTGTGGTGAGGTTTGGTTTGGTGTGGTGAGGTTTGGTTTGGTGTGGTGAGGTTTGGTTTGGTGTGGTGAGGTTTGGTTTGGTGTGGTGAGGTTTGGTGTGGTGTGGTGAGTTTTGGTGTGGTCTGGTGAGGTTTGGTGTGGTCTGGTGAGGTTTGGTTTTGTCTGGTGAGGTTTGGTTTGGTGTGGTGAGGTTTGGTGTGGTGTGGTGAGGTTTGGTGTGTTGTGGTGAGGTTTGTTTTGGTGTGGTGAGGTTTGGTAGGTTTGGTGAGGTTTGGTGTGGGGTGGTGAGGTTTGGTTTGGTGTGGTTTGGTGAGGTTTTCTATGGTGTGGTGTGGTGTGGTGTGGTGATTTTTGGTGTGTTGTGGTGAGGCCTGGTGTAGTGTGTTGGGATTTGATGTGGGGTGGTGAGGTTTGGTATGAAGTGTTTGAAATGAGGAGCAAGGTTATTTGGAGAAGGAAAGAGTATGGTAGGCTACTGAAGTGCCAAATGAGATTTATTGATAAGGCTACAAAGATCCAAGGAAATAGGGAAAGTACTTGTATAGTCAAGTGGAACTGATCTGAAGAGGAGGAAGGGACACTCCAGTTTAGTTGTCTGGTAATCAGATGAGTTTGCATTCCAGGTCCAGGGAAGGACCAGTATTTGAAGAAAACTAGAGAACTCCAAAGGGGGCCTAAGGTAGCAGGGCTAAAACAACTGGAGAGACCCCAGAGGGGGCCTGCAACAGAAATAATAGGATAATGAATATAGTAACATAAAAATAAAGGTGACTAAATTTGTTAGTTACAAAATATGAACCGAAAAAGACAACATGGCGTGGGGTGGTGAGGTTTGGTGTGGTATGATGAGGTTTGGTGTTGTTTGGTGAGTTTTGGTGTGTTCTGGTGAGGCTTGGTGTGGTTTGGTGTGGTTTGATGTGGTGTGGTGAGGTTTGGTATGGTGTGGTGTGGTGTGGTGTGGTGTGGTGTGGTTTGATTTGGTCTAGTGTGGTAGGGGTGGTGTAGTGTGGTAGGGGTGCTGTGGTGTTGTGGGGGGTGATGGGTGGGTGGAAGAGGTGAATTTGATGTTTTAAAGGATTATTGGAGCACTCCAAGATAGCAGGAGGTCCCTGGAAAAGATTCAAAGCCATATTGAATTCATGCATGCCAAAGGGCTCAAAAAAGCAGGCCACAACACAAAAGGGGTTTATTGTGATGATTTTTTGGGGCACATTTATGTGACCCAAAAATTAAAAAAAAATAAATTTTGAAAATCTTCACTTCAAACCTGCAGCTTCAAATGGTTCCAATTGAAATAAATGTTTTCCACAAGAAAAAATAAAAAAAGGGTAAATAAAGGCAGAGCCCCCCTTTCATTTTGAATCATTCCAAGTTAAATATATATTCATGCATTGGAAAATGTGAAAAGCAGTAAAAATAATTTTTATTTTCATCCTTGGATCCTTTTATCAAATTTTTTAAAAAGAATTAGAGAATATTTGATGACAGACATTCAAAAAAAAAACATTGAAATGGATGTGTTATTTCAAACTCCCTTGAAGTTGGATTAAATTTTTGGAGGCCAAGAATAAATCTTTAAAACTCAAAAATAAATATTGGAAAATTCTTTTATTGATTTCCATTGCTTTCAAAAGTTTAAAATACCAAAAAAGAAATTTATTAAAAAGCCAAGAAATGGTTGTAAAAATTCAGTGAGAAATTTGATTTTTCTTTTTTTATTTATTTTTAAATGAATTTTTTAAGGTGTAAAAATACAACTAAAAAATACCAAAAATGGATTTGAAATATATTTCCTCAATTTTAAAAATTTGTAAGATCTTAAATCACCAAAAAAAAATCAATTTAAAAGGCAAAGAAAAAGATCAAAAAGTGCAATGAGAAATTTGTTTTTTTTTGAAATGTCTGGTTTTTTGAATTATTTTTCCTTGATTTTTTCATAAATTCCACAGGGAAAGGATGGAAAAATTGAGGAAACATGAGGCATTCTATTCTCAGATACATTGTGGTAACAAAGAAATAGAAAAAATAAAAAAAAAACACTTGATGTTTAAGATATCAATGAAAACATTACTTCTCCATAATTTCTTTCAAAGTTGGATATGGTGCAAATAATAGCAGATACTTATGCAAGCCTAATGTGTTTCACTTTATTGTATTCATTTTTTACTAATACTCCTATGAAAATGGGTGTAAAAAAATCATCAGATGCCATCTTCATTTCCTTTGTTAACAATAACCACAGTTTTCATTTATTACTTTGTGGAGATATGATTCCAAGCCTGTCCATTTTATCAAAACCTTATTCTTTGACTTCAAAGAAAGCTTCTGGTTGAATTGATAATATAAAAGATCAACTGGATTTTTATTCCAATTTATAGACATCATATGATTTCATCATTTGGGTTTATTCTAATATTTACTTCTTATGCTTATCTTGTACTTCTATTAGGGCGTATCAAAGTGAGCACAACCTCCATTAAAAACATGCCATTTTTTTTACCAAACCCGCCATTTTTAATGGTGGGTTTCTGAAATACACATACCCCCTAACTGGTGTATTTTACAATGGCGGGTTTCAAACATCGAACCTGCCATTATCATCCATCCACCATCCATCACATTCAAAACACCCATCCACACCTCCATCTCAGAAAATTGATACCAATCCCATCTCCATGGTATTACACACATCACATCTCCATTCCTTCACATCTCCATCACATCACACACATCCCATTACATGCAAAGCACCCATCCACACCTCAACCTCAGCAAATTCATACCAATCTCATCTCCATTGCTCCACATCTACATTGCTTTACAAAAATCCCATCATCATCTTTCACAATATGTCCAATCAAACTTTCCAACAGCAAGTTTAAAACGCAAAAAATCTGACTGAAATTTCTTTATTATTTGAATCTGATTCAGAAATTAATTCAGAATCTGATTTTGAATCAATTTTTTTAGCTTTGAATTCTCTTTTCTAAAAGCAATACATAGTTCCACAAAGACACACTCTCCAAAACCCTATGTATGAAAGTCAAAAGGATCATCTACTCCCCAACTTAAGCTTCCAGAAACTGTTCCAAACTCTATTGCCTTCATTGATGACACTTTTGGAGATTATTGAAGACCATCACATCTTCCAGAAAAAGTCTCAGAATCCTCAACACAATCCAGCTATCCAACTGTCTGTTGCTTTTTTTAGATTGGTATCAAATTTAAATGGATCAGCAATACATTGATCAGAAAATATATTTTCAGTTGTTTATGGATCCATTGACTTATACACCAAAAGAGTCATGATTGCTATCCTATCTTTCTGTTGCTCAGTCTTTGTTGGCCAAACAAAAAAACGCAAGGAGATATCTCAATTAATGTATACTGAAGGCTTTTCTGGTTGCATTGGTTTTTTTGATGGAACCACAATCTACTTGAGTCAAAATCCCAAGCTAGATGGCAACCACTATTTTCATTGGAAAAAAGGCAATTGATTCATTTCCTTTCCAAAGCCTTTTTTAATACACTGACCAAATATGTTTCGTTTTTTTTATAGATACTCTGTGTCACTAAACCTTGTTTGGGATAACAACAAGAAGTTCATATCCCTCCATGCTGGCCTTCCAGGTTCTTTTCACAATTCATATTTTTTCAATGGGATGCCAATTTCCCAAAAACCAGATAATTATTTTGGGCAAGATCAATACCTTTTGGCCAATGCAGCTTATGCTAGTGGGAAATATGTGGTTCCAGCATACCACAATGTTTCATCCAATGATCAAGCCAAAACCAATTTCAAATATTATCTTGCCCAATCACAAGTTTGGATTGAGCATACCATAGGAATTGTCAGCCTCCTGGATGCCAAGAACCTTGCTATCCTTTAGCTACCAGAGGTGATATAATAAATAATGAATATATTATTTAATAAATGCGGAAAAAATCTGTAAAATATTTGGATTAAGCTTATTGCAAGGTTAAGTGGTTTGGTTATGGTTTATTATTTTAAATCAATATGAATAAATTGATTATTAAATATTTTTATAGAGGGGCCAAAATTATATTGGGGATCTTTAACACCTCTCTTCAGGGATTTCAGCATGAAATCACGTAGTCCTGGTTACTTTGGGCTCTTTAGTTTCAAGGATATTTTACCCAAAGATAATATGTATATAAAATACATGGTGGAGTGACAGGGCCTTCACCAAAGCTACCACAACACAGAAAGGATAATAAAACTCACTGGTATGTTATTAAATCCTTTGGGTATCTGTTTGAGATGTGCACTGATGGGTTAAACCTGTATACTGGGGTTATAAGGTTGTTCAGAAGTTTTAATTGATAAAAAGAGGTTGAGGACCGATATTATTGATCAGAAGTTGCCATAAATTTCTAACTTATCTCTTATAAGTACTTGATCACCTTGGCACGGTTTCTGGATATGAATATAACTGGGTCTGTGCCCATCAATATCATCCAAAGAGCTATTTATTTGTAGCTTTTGGAGTCCCAACATTGTCCTTCTGAGGGGTATAGGGGCTCAAAGGGAAGGACACTAAGGCTAGCATGGTAACCAGGGGTAGCTTGTAATGTGTTCTTGGTGCTATAGCACGGGTAGCATCTGATTCCTCAGGGTATGGGAATTATTCTACTTTATAATAGACATTAGGACGTGTGAATAACACTAATCTGTCCTATTTATGTATTATTTAATTAATTATCCTTAGTAAATGTTCCCAGTAATTTGATAATTATATAAATAGACATTTCTACGGAAATCCTGATGTCAGGTGAGTTCTCATTATGTATTATATAAATGGAGTAAAAGTCATAATATTGATTTTACTCCTTATTTTCCAGTTCCAGTTGATTTACTAAGATAATTACTTAAAAATATAAGTCATGGGAATTCATGTAATATTTTTACATCATTAGTTTTCTTAGTATGTCACAAAGATATTGATGTCTAGAAATCCTCATGAAAGTATATTAAAGTATTTTAATATATTTTTAGAAGTTGTCATTGTCTTATTTTCGACATTCTTGGTACTTTGAATTATATTAAATAAAAAATACATATAAGAATTATTTAAGGATTTTTATATAATATTATTTATTTTTAGACTATCTACTATCCACGGTAACATTTATTACATATGTAGAATGTTCCCGTGTGGGTTGTAGCATGTTTACAAAGTACCTGAGCCTCTCAGGCCGCCCATCACTCTGTCAACCCGTAGTCCCGCGGCTGGTACTTGTCAGAGGCCCGGGGCTGCGTACACAACCTTGACAGACTGACAGGGCTGTATCTCAGCCGCGCGCGGGTGCATTGGCTGCTGCGGCTGCGTGCGGGAATTGTGACAAAACACATTTCCGCCCGTAACTCCTAAAATATACACAACACATCAAGTCCGACTGAATTTTAGGTGTGAAACCTATACGTGACAATGTGTGTGAAATATTTAATTGACCAAAAACTCAATAGTGGAGCCGTAGTTTTTGGTCTTTCTTTCCTTAATTATTTAAAAATATAAGGAGTTGGATTTCAAGGGTGGGGTCAGTGAGTGACCCTACCTAATTTGGGTGGAAAATCCATTCCTGCAATAATATTTATGGTTTTCCTACTCATTCTTAGGTTAGTTGTATTATTATTTTTTATGCTATTTTTTGTTACTTTTGCAGCTTGCTCTGCAATAGTAGCAAGCTGACATTCCCCCAGTCCAAGATATGGCCATATCTGAAAAAAATCTGGAGGGTTTTGGGAGAAAATTAACTTCATGTGTGTTTCAGTTCCTTTTGCTGGCTCTGTAGTTTCTGAGATGTATTGGTCCATCAGGTATGTTATTTTCTGGTAACCATTCATCTTTGTCTGCGGATTCTCCTTTGTATCTTACTAAGTATAGTCTAACATTTTTTCCTTGTAATCTCTCTTTCTTATCTCTCAATATCCTGCTGAATTTCCCTTTTTCTTTCACAGGGTCAGGTTCTATTTGGATTATTGCTGGAGCAAGGTTGCTGCCTTCTCTTGGTTTAAAGTGTTTGACTAGACTAACAGGAAATACTGGATGTTTCTTTGATAATTCTTCACTCAAGATTACTTCCACAGAATTTTTGCCATGCATCTTCTTGATAACAAATGGTCCAACAAAGGCTGGTTTCATTTTTCTGTTGCCTGATAGATTGTTGAAATTGGTTTTAGATATCAAGATCTGATCTCCTATTTTAAAGTCAGGTTCTTTATGTGATTTGTCCCATCTTTGTTTTTTGTGTTCTACTGCTTCTTCTACACATTTTTGAGCATGATTATTTGCCAGATCTATCATCTTCTTAAAGTCAAGAGATGTTGGATGAATATTGGCTAAGTTATAGTTCAAGTTATTCCTAGGGAGTTTTGGAATCCATCCTCTTTCTAGTATGTCAGGAGCGTCTTTAGTAGTAGAATGTTTACTGCTGTTATAAGCCATTTCTAGGGCTGGGAGTAGGCTTACCCAATCATGGCAATAACCATCTGGGTTTTTGTATTCTAGACCAAAGCTACAGAACCTCCTTAGCATATATTCTAGGGTCTGTATCATTCTTTCAGCTAATCCGTCAGTTTGGGGATGGTATGCTGTAGAAAATGCTAGAGTAGTACCCAGTATATCATGTAGATTCCTTCAAAACTCAGAGGTGAATTTGGGGTCTCTGTCACTGATTATAATCTTGGGTATACCCACGTCAGATATGATCCTATTCCAGAATAGTAAAGCTACATCCATAGCACTATCTTCTTTGTGGTTAGGTAAGAATTTGGCCTTCTTAGAATATCTGTCAACTATAACTAGGACTGAGTTATATGAATAAGTACCTCCAGGGGGGAGGCCGGTGACAAAATCCATATTGATGATTTCCCATCTGGTTGTAGGTTCAGATATCTTCTGTAAGATTCCAAACCTTTTTCCAGTAGTTTTATTAGATTTCTGGCAGGTTTCACAGCTAGTAACATATTCAGTAGTGATTTCTTTCCAGTCTATCCACCAAGCAGTTTGTTTTACTTTTTCTAAAGTTCTCTCTGTGGATAGATGCCCTGATGAACAGTTGTCATGGCATTCCTGGAGTATATGTTGTATATGTTCTTTGGTGCTTAGTACTAATACGCTGGAATGTTGGTGTCTATAGTAAAAGAGACCATCCCAAAAGGTAAACCTTCCTGATTTATAGGGTTTAAGTAATGAAGCAGGTAGGCTATTTATCAGAGCTGCTTCTGGGGATTCACATTCCATAATGGTAATAAGCAGCTTGATTTCAGGATAGTAGCTATCCCTTACTAGGTTGAAGAAAGCAGTATCTAATTCACATAAGTGGATCCCCATTATTGTAGCACTCAATGCAAAAAGATTGATGTTCAGGATAGGAAAGATATCTTGATCTTCAGGGTCATATGCTGGATTGTTAGAGTCATTAGGCAAAGCATTTATACTTAGACTATCAGCATTCTGATGTTTAGCTCCAGCTTTATGCACTATAGTCATCTGTCCTCTATACTGTTGTATAGCAATTTTCCACCTGAGCATATGTCTGCTGGGATTTTACATGTTCATAAGAGTTCTTACAGCATTACAGTCCGTGATTACTTGAAAAGTGGTGCCTTATAAGTAATAGTGTAGCTTCTCTAAAGCCCATAATAGTGCCAAACATTCCAACTGACTGGCCCCATATCTCTTCTCTGTATCTTTGATCTGTCTAGATATGAAGATTACTGGTTTCTCTACTGGTCTGTCTTCTTCTATCCTTTCCTGATGTAAAGCAGCTCCTAGCCCTTCCATGCAGGCGTCAATTTACAGTTTGAAGGGCTTGGAGTAATCTGGTTGGATAATTAGAGGAGTATAGGTCATAGCTATTTTCAATTCCTCATAGTTTTTTAGTCTCTCATGAGTCATTTCAAATAGGGTGTTGTTGTTGCATACTTCATATAGACTTTTAGTTAGCATAGCAAACTTTGGTATGTATTGTCTGTAATAACTTCAAAAACTAATGAAAGACAGTAATTCTGTTTTGTTTTGTGGCATAGGTCTATTCATGACAGCTGCTATCTTATTTTGATCAGCAGCTAGAGTTAGACCAGAGACTATATGTCCTAAGGCTTTCAATTCTCCATAGCCAAAGTTGCATTTCTTCATGGACACCTTCAATCCTTCTCTGGAGATTTTCTGGAGTACTAATCTTACTTGGTTAATATGAGTATCCCAGTCATCAGAGTATATGATAACGTCATCTATATATACCATCATCCATCCTTGTCTGATGTAAGTACCTAGAACTGTATCCATTGTTCTCTGGAAGTGTGATGGAGCATTCTTTATACCAAAGGGAATCCTAAGATATTCATATATTCCCAAATGACAGATTATTCTCATAAACTTCCTGCTTTCAGGGCTTATTGGTATCTGGTGGAAAACTTTAAGCATATCCATAGTAGTAATGTACTTGGCCTTGGACAAGTTATGCAGAGCATGATCAATCCGGGGTATAGGATAATAATCTGCTTGAGTATAATTTTTGGGCATTCTGAAGTCTCCTACCATTCTTGACTTGTCATTATGCCAAGCTATGATTACAGGTGTGGTCACATCTACCTGTTCATTATGCCCTACTTTCCTTAATACTTGTAAGTCTATCAGTTCTTGGATATGTTCCTCAAGAGCTATTCTAGACTTAGGACTAGAAGGATAGGCTGGCCTTCTTAAGTTAGGAGGATAAGGAGGCTTAATGGTCAATGTCAATACCATATCATGTCCTTTAATATCAGCAATGGGATTATCTTTAGTACAAAAAGCATTCTGGTTCTCAAAGCAGACTTTCAATATATCTTTCTTCTGTTCCTCAGAAATTTTCATATTCAGAGCTGCTTGAGAGAAGTATTCTTGGTCAAAGTCTTCTAAATGCTTTTGATAAGTAGAGAAGGGGAAGTTAGACTGAATGGTGCATATCTTAAACTTCTTGTCCCAATTACCTCCTACTGTGAAGTATCTTACTCTACTCTGGAACACATCTATACCATATAGACATAAGGCATTATTACCCAGTATCAGGTAGTCACATAGTCCGTTGAGCAATACTAAAAATTCCACTTGTATTCTCAAAGATCCTTTAGTGTGAGGTAGTATTATAGGAGCAGTCCATACTCCAATACCATTCATGGTAGAGTTGCAAGAGCTGAACCTGGCTTTTGGGACGGGCAAAAGGTGTTCTTTCCAATTGGGGTCCTATTTGTTTAAGAATTAAGCACAGACACATGAGCAAAAGGCTCCACTATCCAGTAATAACCTTATAGGTCTGTTTTTATATAATCCTGTTGCATAACAAGTTTGACCAGTGGTATAACTTTTCCCACTCATAGGTTTAACTGTTAATGGTTTGAAACCCATAATATGTCTAGGAATTATGGTAGGATCCCATTTTTGGGGCAAGCTAGAATCCCCATGGATGTTATTGATTTCTGCAGAAGTGCCTATATCTCCCTCTATAACATTAACACATTCAGAAATAGATCCTTCAGTATCAGCTATATCTTCATAGTTCTGATTCCCTTCAACCTCCTGCTCTCCTTCCAAGACTGTTATCTTCCTTTTTGATAATGGGCAGTCTTGTCTCATATGCCCAGTCTTGTTACAATTCCAACAGGTTGCAGGCATCCTCTCTTTATCCCTATTGTCATTAGGTTTCTTATTATCAGAGGCATTCATCAGAGGAGGTTGTTCTCTTTTTTTATTGATTTTATAGTTCTCTTTGGGTCTGGAAGGGGCTTTCTTGTCTAACCCATTCATGTCTATTACTTCTTCTAGCACCATGATTAGAGTTGGCAAGTCAGCATCCATACTCATCCTACATCTTACACTATGGTTAAGATTTCCAGGACACAGGTTGAGGAGTCTTTCATTTACTTCCTCTTCATCAGCATCTGGATAGAAGCAATCCAACCTTTTCTTCTGTTCCAAGCACCATTTGTGAGGCTTATCCTTGGAGGGTTCAAATGAGGAATTTTCAAAGTTTTTCATCATTTTTCTTTTCCACATTCTAGAACCAAATTGTTCTTTAATCAGAAGTTTCCAAGAATTCAATGGTAAGGATCCTAATTCTTTTCTTTTACTGATAAACCAGTCCAATGCTACTCCTTCAAATAGCCTGGGTAGCCTGACTACAGCTATAGCTTCTGGTAGGTCATAAGAGTTAATGGTGTAGTCAATAAATTTAATAAAATTTATATGATTGTATTCTCCTTCACCGGAGAACTTGGGCCATTCAGAAATGGGGGGTAACAGTTTGAGTGCTTGCTCCATCTCAGGGGTAGGACTAGGCCTAAAGGTGTCACTCCTATGCATTCCTAATAAGGGTGGTGCATAAGGATTTGTGGTTTGTCTGGGAGGTTTTGGTTCCTCTGTAGTACTCCCCAAGGGGTTGGTCAGACGGACTTTCAAGTCTCTAAGATTATTTTTGATCAGATTAAGTTGCAGGTCCACTTTGTTATTAAGAACATCCAATTTTTCACTAAGGGATAGAATAGAGCTGTTAGTGGTGGTTGCCAATTCTTCTTTTAAGGGGTGGAAAGACATAATAAAACATTCTTGGATTCCTGATAACATATTCTCAATTGTTTGAGTTTGTCTGATCCTACCTTTATTAATTGTCTCGAATAACTGTTCTGTGTGTTCTTTGATTTCTTCCATTCCTACCATCTTTGTTTGGTTATTAATCAATTTGGCTGCCACCAAGGTTAATTTATCCATTTGGGTATAAACACCGTCCAAATTTTCACAAACAATTTTGAAATTATGACGCATATCATTAGAAAAGGAAGTAATTAAATCAGACATTTGTTTGGGCTCAGAACTAGAAGCTAATTGTTGTAAACCTTTTTCCATTTTTGAGCTAGGGATATTATCTGATCCCAGTCTTTCTTTCCCTTTGGTTTGGGATGTGAAGAGGATCTCTTCTTTCCTGATCCTTTGCCTTTCAGTTGGGCAAATTGATCCCAAGGATTCCACTTTTCTATGTAGGATTCTACCTCTTTCCTTGGAATCATTTTCTGAAGAGCTATCTGGGTGGCTTTTGCCTGGGAGATTATCTTTTGCATAGATACCATGTCCTCCTTGGCTTGGGCTTCTTTGAATTCTTCCCAATCTTTCACATGCTCTTTGACTAAGTCTTTGATCCTGGCTTCCTTGGCCAGATTCTGCTTGGGTGGCTGCAGGGAATCTTTTTGTAAAGGAGGGTGGCTTGATTCTACTACCTTCTCTGGCTCTAGGTTGGGAGAGGGCAGAAGTAATTGGTGCTGCTCCTTGTCCATCAACATTTTATTCATGGGTTCTAGTCCCTTCATGGTTGTCCTTACTGGTGGTCTCAAGGTTACTGAGAGCTGTTGGCAAAGATCCATAGGAGGGAATTCTTCCTGAGGCTCTTGTGTTACGTCTATTCATTTTTAGAATAAAATTTTTATAATGATTTTACAGAAAAAAATCCGTAAAAATAATTTTTATTCAAAACTCACTTAAATTGATGTTCAAAGGTACCAAGATCTTATTGGGGTTAAATTGATCCTTAGTAGGTAATCCTATGGGGTCTTGATGTGTTCCAATGAGGTCTTCACCTGCCCAATCAATATTTTCAGGGCGTCCAGAGATATCTGGGATTTCCTGATCCAATGAATCAACTTCAGTGGTGGTGGTTTCTGGTACAGGAGGGTTCACTGATAAAAATTGTATTCTATTGGTTTAATAAACTATATCAATATTATTTTTTTAAAAAAATAATATGGTAATACAAGTGGTATACTTACTTTTATATTTCAAAAAGTGATTTATACGGTATTTCTTCCAAGCTTTATGTTTCCTTAATAGAGCCTGAAAATTGATACGCCTTTCAAGATCTTCTTGTTCAAGTATTTTGTCTAAGTGGCTTTGTGCAGAAGAGATATTAAGTTGCTCAGCTTGAGTTAAAGCTTTCCAACCAGTAGGTTTATAATTTTTAATATATTCTTCTTTTCTTATCTTTAAAAGATTTAAATAATAGATTATTAATTCTGCATTGGTTTTTAAATCCACTGCAAAAGAATTTCATGATAAATCATGGTTATAAAGTCAGATAAATTTATCTTTGATTTTATTTTTTTGTGAAATGTCTGGTCCAAGGTATTAATTATAATAAAATGAAATATTCCCTGGCCAGACCCCCAATTGTCAGCCTCCTGGATGCCAAGACCCTTGCTATCCTTTAGCTGCCAGAGTTTATATAATAGATAATAAATATATTATTTAATAAATGCAGCAAAAATCCGTAAAATATTTGGATTAAGCTTATTGCAAGTTTAAGTGGTTTGGTTATGGTTTATTGTTTTAAATCAATATGAATAAATTTATTATTAAATATTTTTATAGAGGGGCCACAATTATATTTGGGATCTTTAACACCTCTCTTCAGGGATTTCAGTATGAAAACACGTAGTCCTGGTTACTTTGGGCTCTTTAGTTTAAAGGATATTTTACCCAAAGATAATATGTATATAAAATACACGGTGGAGTGACAGGGCCTTGTAGCCAAGCTGCCACGACAGAGAAAGGATAATAAAACTCACTGGTATATTATTAAATCCTTTGGGTATCTTTTTGAGACGTGCACTGATGGGTTAAACCTGTATACTGGGGTTAAAACGTTGTTCAGCAGTTTTAATTGATAAAAAGAGGTTGAGGACTGATATTATTGATCAGAAGTAGCCATAAATCACTTACTTATCTCTTATAAGTACTTGATTACCTTAGAATGGTGTCTGGATATAAATATAACTGGGTCTCTGCCCATCAATATCCTCAAAAGATCTCTTTATTTTTAGCTTTTGGAGTCCCAATATTGTCCTTCTGAGGGTTGCAGGTGCCCAAAGGGACGGAAACTAAGGCTAGCAGGGTAACCAGGGGTAGCCTGTCATGTTTTCTTGGTTTTATAGCACGGGTAGCATCTAATTCCTCAGGGTATGGGAATTATTCTACTTCATAATAGATATTAGGATGTGTGAATAACACTAATCTGTCCTATTTATGTATTATTTAATTAATTATCCTTAGTAAATGTTCCCAGTAATTTAATAATTATATAAATAGACATTTCTACGGACATCCTGATGTCAGGTGAGTTCTCATTATGTATTATATAACTGTAGTAAAAGTCATAATATTGATTTTACTCCTTATTTTCGAGTTACAGTTGATTTACTAAGATAATTACTTAAGAAAATAAGTCATGGGAATTCATGTAATATTTTTACATCATTAGTTTTCTTAGTATGTCACAAAGATATTGATGTCTAGAAATCCTCATAAAATTATATTAAAGTATTTTAATATATTTTTAGAAGTTGTCATTGTCTTATTTTCGACATTCTTGGTACTTTTAATTATATTAAATAAAAAATACATATAAGGATTATTTAAGGATTTTTATATAATATTATGTATTTTTAGACTATCTACTATCCATGTTAACATATATTACATATGTAGAATGTTCAGGTGTGGGTTGTAGCATGTTTACGCAGTACCTGAGCCTCTCAGGGCGCCCATCACTCTGTCAACCCGTAGTCCCGCGGCTGCGTACTTGTCAGAGGCCCGGGGCTGCGTACACAACCTTGACAGACTGACAGGGCTGTATCTCAGCCGCGCGCGGGTGCATTGGCTGCTGCGGCTGCGTGCGGGAATTGTGACAAAACACATTTCCTCCCATAACTCCTAAAATATACACAAAACCTCAATTCCAACTGAATTTTAGGTGTGAAACCTATACGTGACAATGTGTGTGAAATATTTAACTGACCAAAAACTCAATAGTGGAGCCGTAGTATTTTGGTCTTTCTTTCCTTAATTATTTAAAAATATAAGGAGTTGGATTTCAAGGGTGGGGTCAGTGAGTGACCCTACCTAATTTTGGGTGAAGAATCAATTTCTGTAATAATATTTATGGTTTTCCTACTCCTTCCTAGGTCAATTGTATTTTTATTATTTTTATTTTATTTTTGTTACTTTTGAAGCTTGCTCTGCAATAGTAGCAAGCTGACAGGAATCCTGAAAGGAAGATGGGCCATCTTATGGGAGATTCAAACCCAGCTTCAATCTTCCAAATACATGAATTTTCTCATCAACTGGATTATCACTTGTGTAACCCTTCACAACCTCCTTGCCAACATCAAACATGAATTGGAAGAAATATTTGAAGAAGATATTCCCAATCCTCCTCAAGTCATCCCATTCTCATCTTGTACCTAATATTCTGCATTGAGAGAGCCAATTCTACCACTCACACTGGCTCACTTTGATGAGTAGAATCCAACTTTTCAATAGGTGAAATATCACATCACCAAATTTGTTTGGTTTTCATTGTTTGAATCCTAGGCTGACATGTTTTTTTTTTTTTTTTTTTTTTTTTGGTGGACTTAGACAAAAAACAGAACCATAACTTCCAAACCAGCCACCTCACCCCACCAGACCACTGGTCCTCCAATCCTCCCTCCTCCTTGCAAAGCCACCTCACCCCACCAAACCACCGGTCCAGACCTCCCTCCTCCTGACCAAACAACCTCACCATCAACCTCCACCTACCTCCAAGTTCACCTGGTCATCCTCCTCTTTATTCTTCTTTGCTCAGTGCCCCAGGTAAGCCCCCCCCCTCCTCCTCCTTTTATATTTCCTCCTTGTTCATTGCTTGGCAACTCTGGTAAGCACCCCCCCCCTCCTCCTCCTCCCCCTGCTCCCCTTATTCCACCTTTTCCTTCTCCCCATGTTCCCCCTCCTCCTCCTTGTTGGTCCATTGGCAAGGAATTAATCAATTACTTGCCAGTCAACCAATTGATCCATTTTCAAGCAAACAATGGTTTGCTTTCTGGTTGACTGATCAATTGGTTGGAAAGCAAACAACCTTTGCTTGCCGGTAGGTCAATCAATTGACTGATTGGAACACAAACAATTGATTGGTTGGCAAGAAATTGATCAATTTTTTGCTTTCTGTAAGGCTGCAAATGGTGCTGAGCTGCAGGCAATTCTGTGGAGGGGAAAAGGTTCTGTTTAGGCTTCCCTCCTGAGTTTTACAAAAATATTTAAATTTAACCAGAATCAAGATCCAGAACATTGTAAATAAGGAATCAATGGAAAGGATGAATTTTGATAGTAGTTGGCATCAATGGAACAACAATATCTGAGGCAAGATGGTACAATAAAAGATTTGAACAAACAAATTTATAGTTTTTTAAAAAATCATTAGAAAACGATATTTGTAAGTAACAACACCCACAATCTAATAACTCTGGTTTTCAGCAGAAGATTAGTAAAGATCAACTCAATCCCAACCAACCTCCAGGTTCTCAATGAACCTGCCCAACTCTCCGCAATCAAGCACTTGAAGGATACCAGATAGCTGTGGATGGCTGTAAAAAATAAAGCAATTTGTTTTATGAAGCTATAGAAGCAAAGCAGTAACAAATTCAAGAAAGAGTAGCCCAGCACTTCTCAAGGGACTCAAGAATAGTGTGGCAGAATTCAACTTTAAAGAAATAAAGGGAGGTTTAACACTCCAGGTTTCAAGCTTGAAGAAACCTCTCAGTCAAACTTGACTCCTTCCAGAAAGGCAATCAAATGAATGATCAAGACCAAAGTGGTCAAAGAAAGGGATCAAAGGAGTGGTTTAACACACTCAAGAATTCAACTAAATGAATTCTTCTTCAACCAGTAAAGCTATTGGTTGGTGATAAGGAACAGGGAAACATGAGGGGGGATCAGGAATTTGAGTATGGAGGCTCAAGGACTAGAGGGCAATCATGGATATACCCTGGATAAGATGATGATAAAGGCTCAGATAAAGGGGGGGAAGAGCCCATGGATTTATTGCTTGATGCCACAATGATGGATTATGATGATATGATAGTTGAAAATTTGCTGCTGGGAAAAAAGGCAGGGGAGATCCCCTCCTTTTATGGGCAAGAGGCCCTGTATACTAATTACAAGAGATAACTACAAATGAGAGCGGAATTTTTTTTTATGATGATAGAAATGAAATGATGAACAAAATAAATCAACTTGCAAAGAAATTATCATAATTTTAAAAAAGAAAGGGGAAAAAAATACAGAAGGGGAAGAAAATAGGCCCTGAGGCTGAAGATGAGCGTTGAATGAGCTTGAGCAGCCCCAACCGCTGCAAAAGTCACGACAGTGGGCGGAGAAATGAGAGGGGTTGCAACAGCCAAAGAGCTGATTGTTGGGAGGCAATGGGATCAGCTGTGGGCGCTACAGCAAGTGATGGATGATTGAGAGGTGACAGGCAAGGCAAGTGAGTTGGTGATTGGGTTTTGATGGTTGCCAGTGGGTTGGCGGATGATGGCTTGCAACAGCCACAAGCAATAATGGGAGTGCAAGTAGCTATCTTGTGGATGAAGGGGGGGAAGAGCCGGTTGCGGGTGACGAGAGTGGGTTTATTGGATGGGCTAGAGATATTATTTGAGAGATTGAGGGTGGGATTTTCTGGTTCAATGGAGGATTGGAAGAATAGCTGGGGGGCACAAAAGTGTTAAGGGTTCCAAAAGCTGCAAGCAACAGCTTGCAGGGGTCAGAGAGGGATTGGAGTGATTGAAAGGGGAGAGAGAGTAAATTTATGGGAGGATCAATAGAAACCTTGGATTGATGATGAACTTGGGCCAATACCAATTATGAGGTTGCCAATTGTGGTGAGAGAGTGAGAAGAGTGGATGGATGATATTGAAGTGAGTTGGTTGGTTTGATTGATAGCCCATTGGGTTTCATTGTAAGTATCTATCCTGATTTTCAAATTTTATATTTCTTTGAGTTGATCCTGTAGTCAGACTGGTCACCGTGATCTTGGTGGTACTAGCTGGTTGGATGAGGGAAGAAGTTGTTTACAAGCTGTGAGGTGGGGTTTGATTGATCAGGAGCACTTGGCCAAAAAAAAGTTGGGTGCAAAGCACAAGACAAAGGAATTGAATGCAAGGCCTGGGGAGTTGAATACCCCAGGGTAGGCTTATCTAGACCACTAGGACAGGGAGAAGTTTGGAGGAACAAAAGAGGAAGAGTACCTATAGCAACAATTTTTTTTTTCAAAAAAAAATAAAATATGAGATAAAAAACTAAGAATTGTTTTTGTATTTTCAAATTTTGCCCCTCTTCTTGAGGTTTACCAAATTGTCCACCACATTGCCAATCAATTCAGAGAACAAAATTTCACCTTCCATCAATTGATTGGCAAGAAAGAGGTGGGTGAAGATGTCCTGCCCCCCCTTCCCCTCATCCTCCTCCTCCCAACCAATTGATGAGGAGGAGCAGGGGGATGATGACCTGCCTCCCCTTCAGCTCTTCTTCCTCCTTCCTGATTGTTAAAAGGTGACTGATTGGTTTTTTTTTTGGAGAATTCCAGGTATTGTTTTTTTATTTTCTATGTTTTTTGATCATCTATTTTGATTATACCAGACTAATGAATTTTTTTTGATTCAATGCAATGCCATCAGACATTCCACCGCTTTTACCACCTGTTCTTGACCGCCCATTCTTCTCCCACCAAACTCAAAATTTTAGAAAAACAATGGATTTCTATCTTGATCCTAACCCCAATCAAAGTATATGGTTGGTAGGGAAAAAGTTGGAAGGATATAGTTTGAAAAACATACAGAGAAGTGGGAAGAAAAGGGCTCTCCAGAGAATGAGGGCTCAAATGCGTGATTCTGAAATTGCATTGGAAGTAACTGAGTAAAAAATTAATGAAAAGTTTGTTTGGTCTTCACACAAACTACGTCCCTTGGATCTGTATCCTTCCATTTTCAATAAAATTCAAAAAACCTCCCCTGAAGAGTTGGAACAGGCCAAAAAGAAGATCAAACCATTCCATTTCTTCAGCTTTGGAAAAGTATATTTTGAAGATCAATTGTATCATGAGTCTATGGTTGCAATCATTGAATTTTTCCCTCTGAACGAACTCTCTGAGCAAGAGAAGAAGGATTTCAACTCAGTAACAAAATTCCTTCACCAATCCAACAAAAATTTCAACGCTGTTGGTCCCTCAAGATCTTGGGGTGGGAACATTTGGCCAATTGGATGGCAAAAATCAATGCACCCTTCTGAACTATTTGGAGAATATTTGAATAAATATGCTTTAAAATTGTGCCCTAAAGAGTACTATATTTTTGAAACTTATGTCTGACAAGGTCTCTCAAATATTGGGCCAAATTTTTTGGAAATTAGCCAAACTTGCATTTGATTTCAACCGTGAAGCTATGATGGACAAAAATATCCCTTCCTTCTCCTTATTGGAATTTGGATCTGGCCTCACTCCTTTTGACTGCTACCCCCACATCACCTTTACCTCAGACTCCTTCTACAACTCTCCCCATATTGACAAAGGTGATTTCTCCTCCTATTCCTTTTTAGTGGTGGTCCCAACCAAAAGATTGAATGGACAAATTATCAACAACAAAGATGAATATCAAGTATCCAACAGCCAATTTGTGTTCCCTGACTTGGGTTTTTGGATTGATTTAAAAAAAAGGTGTTTTCAAAATGGTTTGGGCAGCCAATAAGTACAAGCACTGTACTTTTGCAGCTGTGGAGTTGGCCACTCATACCAGGATGGCCATTTCCATTCAAATTGACAAAACCACTCAAAAAACTATCAAGGAATTGGCCAGTTGCAAAATATACCTTGGGAAAAAAATAAAAATAAAAATAAAAATAAAAATAAAAATAAAAAAGATTTTTTCATTGGTGGTGTTAAAAATTCTCTCAAAGGTTGTTGCAATCAAAGATTATTTTTTGTGTTTTTAGTTTTAAAATTTTTATCAAAGTAAATATATTTAAAATCCAAGCAATTGATTAATTTCCTTCATTTCATCCACAGTTCTACTGCTACTGATACATGCCATGGCTACCAATAACCTATCTTTTTTTCCATGGCTAGCCTTTCCCCCTCCTTTTAGAGTTGGTCTTGCTCTCAATCCTTCTCCTTTTCCTCTTTTTGAAACTCAAGCACTCAGCATACTAATTGTTTTGATGAGCCAAACTCTCATCTTTCCACTTTTGACAATCCATATCCAGTTAACAATCAAACTTCTCCTTTTCAAATTGATGTTTTTTGGATTCATTTGTGATTTTACTGTTTTTTGGAGGAGGGTAATAGGAATAAGCTTGATTTGGAAAGCAAGGAGAATCAATAAATGGACTGAATTGAATCTTGCTTCTCCATGATATCCTCAAAGCCAGAAACATTTGAAGTGTTTCTCCGCTTTTGATGGCTATTAGGGTTGAGGTTGATGGAATTAGTGGCCTTTTGTTTTCCCTTTGCAGAGGAGGTTTGTGAGGGAACTTTTTCAATCTCTTTTGAAGGCAATTTGGGAGGCCCCATTGGCTTGAGTTTTTGGCAAATCAGGAATGGATGAGGCTGTTTTTTTTCCAATCTAAATAAGTTGGGATTAACCAGACAGAAGAGAAAAGAACTTGGTTCCTTACTTGAGCAGATCTTGATGGCTATGGTGATATGGGAATGACATCCTCCTCATTGGCCAATTTCTCCAGTTTGTCCACCGCAGGAAGAGAGAAATCAAAAGAAGGAATTTAGGGGTCCAAGGAAGGGTTTTTCAATGATGATGTAGACATAATTTGAGCACATTGTGTTTGAATATCCTCCTCCACATCAGATTGGGGCCACTCATAGGTTTTGTCTGGATCATCATTGCTAGGCTGAGGATCCACAGCCAAGTCCTCAGCTTCAACAGGTTCAGATTTTTGGGTGTCAAAAGCAGCTCACGGTGTGATTTTGGCCTTCTTTCCAAACATTTCATCCATATGAACCTAAAAAGGACCAATGGAGTCCAACTTATCAACAACCAAGGTGATTCCTTTGGCTTTATCAGAGTTGGTGATGCCAAAGAAAGTGGAGATTGACATGGAGTGGGCTTTCTTGTAATTGGCTTGATAGTTCTTGAATTGCTTCTGCATCTGTTTGGATGAAAGATCAAGCCTACCTTTGGTTTTATTCTTTATTTAATTGGCCATTGGGAGATAACCATTAAACTTAGAGGATGGGGGTTGGCCAACGTGTGTTTCATTTTTGGATCCAAAGCAAGCATCATAGTTGGAATTAATTTTCAGCCAGTTCATAAGGATGATTTGATCAGCTCTCTTGAGCTGACTTGAGCTTTTGGAAGTTGATGGGGGGGATTGTTGGATTTTGGGTTCCTGGGGGATGTTAGATTTGGTTGAGTGGACTTGCAGGGGTTTTCACTGAGGGGCAATTTAAATAGAATAAGAGGTATGAAGTGATGAAGTGATGAAGTAATGATGCAATACAGCAATGAGAGTTAGCATGTGATGAAAGGGGAGTGAAGTGATGAAGCAATGAAGCAATGAAGCAATGAGAGGATGGATGTGATGAAAGCAATGAAGTGATGACAGTGATGAAGAAATGTGAGATTGATGAATTGATGAGGGGATGAGAGTGATGAAGCAGAGGAGATGAGATTGATGAAGTGATGAGAGCAATGAATCAAATTTATGGATGAGGTTGGAGGTAAAATTTTTTTGGATGAGGTTGGAGGATGAAACCAGGGGTGATGATTTGGAATAAAGCATTGTTGAGCTGGTGAAGGCATTTATATATTTCATTGAAAAAACACACTTATTTCATGTTAACTTTGACACCTCTGATCTGAAATAAGTGGGGTTTTTTTGATTTTTAATTGCGGGTTTGAAATGGCAGATTTGGGTTGAAACCTGCCGTTAAAGAATGGTGGGTTTACTTAACTTTGATAAGCCCTATTAATATAAAGGGTTATAACATTTTTAAAATCATTATTTTGAATTTTTTGAGTTAAAATCATCATTTTGAGTGGTTTGAATGAGATTTTATTGGTAAGTCAGTCCAACTTTTGTTGGGCTTATTCCATCATAAGGATTATTTTTACTTCTTATGATGGGATCAGCATAAGAAAATTTGAACTTTTTTCTGTTTGGGTGTTCTGACTTCAGGGCTAGTCCATTGAAGTGTACTTGCAGCAAGTCCACCTTAAAGGACTAGCCCTATTCTTTTGGGGGCTTTTTTTAGTTTTGTGCTAGTCTAATGAAATAATTTCAGATTTTTACAGACTTTTTAATTTTTAATTTTTATAGCTATTCATGAATTCCCCTTCATAGTCCTGGAGTTGTGAAATTTTCACAAGATATTTTTAACTTTTTTAAATTTGTATCTATTTTTTTAACTTTTTTTGATGTTCTTTTTTTGTTTTGTTTTGATTAATCTTTTATTTATTTTTATTTATTTCATTTTCAATTGAAATTTGTTTTCTCACTGGATTTTTGAATGGTACACCCCAACTCCAAAAGTTTTTGTGGCCCAGCTCATGACCCATCTGAGTCCTGAACCCCCTTTCACAGCTCTTTGAATTGTGGGAAGCTTTACACAAATCAAATAGTTTGTGAAACATGCCACACAAACCATTTTTATTCATGTAAGTGTCATGTAGGGATTTTGAATTTATCACAAACCTTTGTGTAAACAAAATGAATTCAAATCATCCTTACAATTTTGATTAAATTGTATCAGGTTTTTTTTAATATATGACCTCAGATTTGAATTATTTGCAAATAATAGATTTTAATTGAATTTTTAAATATTAAATTCACTCAATTTGTGTCCATATTTGGATGCTCCAAAAAAATATACCCCATAAAGACACCACAGGGGGTCTATAGGCGTGATATAAGCGCCCCAGGGACTCAATTAATTTTTACGGACCCTTTGGGGCCTAGAACACCCTCAAATGGCTTGTTCCCCCACCCCCAGGAACTCATTTAAACCTTACAAAGGCATGGCAAACCTAGGCCTGATATGAGCGCCCCAGGGACCCAATTAATGTTTACAGACCTTTTGGAGCCTAGCACACCCGCAAATGGCTTGTTCCCCCACCCCCAGGCACTCCTTTAAACCTTACAAAGGTTTGGAAAACTTGAAATGTTTAAAAATATTCCTTTCTTTTATTCCCACATCTTTTTTTATTTCCACATCTTTTTAAGGTTTATGCACCTTCCTGGCATGGTAAAGCATTCCGTATGGCATGAATTTAGTACTTCTTTTACTATTATCATGCCAATTTTTGAATTTAGCATGGATTTAGTATTTTCTTGGTGTTGATTTTGAAATATCATTAATATTCTGGAATATACTCAGTTTAAAATGTTTCAAATTTGATAGATAATTTGATTTTTTGAAAAAATAGCCTGGGATGACCTAAAAATGTTGTCAGGAAAAAAATAAAATTCAACAATGATATAATTTCAAGAAACTGATTCACTCCAGATCAGGCATTGGTGGCTCTCAAAAAAAGGCTATGAAAGCCTCATAAAAAATCAGTATATGATCCATTTAAGCTTCTCAGTGTAGAATGATACTTAGATTGCAAATTTTTTAGGCCCATTAATCAAATTTTTCCATTCTCAAATTGCTTCTAAGACCTTCCAACTACTAAATATTATCTGGAAAGAAGTTCAATTTGGTGTTTTTTATTTAATCTTGTTATTTTACAAGCTGATCCAGCTGCTCTCTTGGGTGGTGGAGCTCTTATATAATAATTTTTTTTGGTGGGACTAGCCATTGAATAAGGGAGGATTATTATTTGATTTATGATATAAAATATGTCAGTTTTACTGGTAACCCAGGGACTTATTTATACCTTTCAGGGGTTCCAAAAGAGCTCATCTTCCTCATTGAATGCCTCCATAGTCAATATTTTCATTTTTTCAAGTTGGAAATGATATTGTTATAATTATATTTACCATTCAAATTTATCATCTAAAAAAGTAAATTTCAAATTATAAAAAAAAATGGAAGTAAAAAAGATTGAAATATCACTTATGAAAATTTATGAAAATATTCTTTGTGGGTAAAATCTATTCCTTGTAATAATAAATTTTTCTTTATTTTTTTTTCTTTCCTTCTTGGTTCATTAATGGTGGTGGTAATTTCATATTACCCATGATATCTTGAAGCACCAGTGTCAACATCCACCACAATATTTAAAACCCAGACTCTTTTCTTTGTTAAATAGAAACCACTTTTTTCAATTATCTCATTTTTCAATTCAGAATAGAATGAAAGGCATTTTTCTTCCACTTTTGATTTTTTTTTAATTTTTTTTGATTTTGGGTAATGTTAAATGCATGGCTCCAGCCGTGTGGGAGCCATGTACACGGCTCAAGTCGTGTAGGAGCCGTGTTAAAGCTCCCACACGGGCTGTGGGAGCCGTGTAGGTCCCCACACAACCTGTGGGAGTTGTGTAGGGCCCCTCAACACGTGGGGGCCCATCCACTACTCCATATAACTTGAAATTTATTATGTATTAATTATTATTATTTATTATAAAATAAATAAAAGAATAAAAGAAATAAAAGAAATAAAAATAAAAAAATGAAAGAAAAATAAAATAAATGAAATAAATAAAAGAAATGAAATAAATGAAATAAATGAAATAAATAAAAGAAATAAAAGAAATAAAAGAAATAAAAGAAATAAAAGAAATAAAAGAAATAAAAGAAATAAAAGAAATAAAAGAAATAAAAGAAATAAAAGAAATAAAAGAAATAAAAGAAATAAAAGAAATAAAAGAAATAAAAGAAATAAAAGAAATAAAAGAAATAAAAGAAATAAAAGAAATAAAAGAAATAAAAGAAATAAAAGAAATAAAAGAAATAAAAGAAATAAAAGAAATATAAGAAATAAAAGAAATAAAAGAAATAAAAGAAATAAAAGAAATAAAAGAAATAAAAGAAATAAAAGAAATAAAAGAAATAAAAGAAATAAAAGAAATAAAAGAAATAAAAGAAATAAAAGAAATAAAAGAAATAAAAGAAATAAAAGAAATAAAAGAAATAAAAGAAATAAAAGAAATAAAAGAAATAAAAGAAATAAAAGAAATAAAAGAAATAAAAGAAATAAAAGAAATAAAAGAAATAAAAGAAATAAAAGAAATAAAAGAAATAAAAGAAATAAAAGAAATAAAAGAAGTAAAAGAAATAAAAGAAATAAAAGAAATAAAAGAAATAAAAGATATAAAAGAAATAAAAGAAATAAAAGAAATAAAAGAAATAAAAGAAATAAAAATGAAAAAATGAAAGAAAAATAAAATAAATGAAATAAGTAAAAGAAATGAAATAAATAAAAGAAATAAAAGAAATAAAAGAAATAAAAGAAAATAAAAGAAATAAAAGAAATAAAAGAAATAAAAGAAATAAAAGAAATAAAAGAAATAAAATAAATAAAAGAAATAAAGTAAATAAAAGAAATAAAAGAAATAAAAGAAATAAAAGAAATAAAAGAAATAAAAGAAATAAAAGAAATAAAATAAATAAAATAAATAAAAGAAATAAAAGAAATAAAAGAAATAAAAGAAATAAAAGAAATAAAAGAAATAAAAGAAATAAAAGAAATAAAAGAAATAAAAGAAATAAAAGAAATAAAAGAAATAAAAGAAATAAAAGAAATAAAAGAAATAAAAGAAATAAAAGAAATAAAAGAAATAAAAGAAATAAAAGAAATAAAAGAAATAAAAGAAATAAAAGAAATAAAAGAAATAAAAGAAATAAAAGAAATAAAAGAAATAAAAGAAATAAAAGAAATAAAAGAAATAAAAGAAATAAAAGAAATAAAAGAAATAAAAGAAATAAAAGAAATAAAAATAAAAAAAATGAAAGAAAAATAAAATAAATGAAATAAATAAATGAAATGAAATAAATGAAATAAATAAAAGGAATAAAACAAATAAAACAAATAAAACAAATAAAAGAAATAAAAGAAATAAAAGAAATAAAAGAAATAAAAGAAATACAAGAAATAAAAGAAATAAAAGAAATAAAAGAAATAAAAGAAATAAAAGAAATAAAAGAAATAAAAGAAATAAAAGAAATAAAAGAAATAAAAGAAATAAAAGAAATAAAAGAAATAAAAGAAATAAAAGAAATAAAAGAAATAAAAGAAATAAAAGAAATAAAAGAAATAAAAGAAATAAAAGAAATAAAAGAAATAAAAGAAATAAAAGAAATAAAAGAAATAAAAGAAATAAAAGAAATAAAAGAAATAAAAGAAATAAAAGAAATAAAAGAAATAAAAGAAATAAAAGAAACAAAAGAAATAGAAGAAATAGAAGAAATAAAAGAAATAAAAGAAATAAAAGAAATAAAAGAAATAAAAGAAATAAAAGAAATAAAAGAAATAAAAGAAATAAAAGAAATAAAAGAAATAAAAGAAATAAAAGAAATAAAAGAAATAAAAGAAATAAAAGAAATAAAAGAAATAAAAGAAATAAAAGAAATAAAAGAAATAAAAGAAATAAAAGAAATAAAAGAAATAAAAGAAATAAAAGAAATAAAAGAAATAAAAGAAATAAAAGAAATAAAAGAAATAAAAGAAATAAAAGAAATAAAAGAAATAAAAGAAATAAAAGAAATAAAAGAAATAAAAGAAATAAAAGAAATAAAAGAAATAAAAGAAATAAAAGAAATAAAAGAAATAAAAGAAATAAAAGAAATAAAAGAAATAAAAGAAATAAAAGAAATAAAAGAAATAAAAGAAATAAAAGAAATAAAAGAAATAAAAGAAATAAAAGAAATAAAAGAAATGAAAGAAATGAAAGAAATGAAAGAAATGAAAGAAATGAAAGAAATGAAAGAAATGAAAGAAATGAAAGAAATGAAAGAAATGAAAGAAATGAAAGAAATGAAAGAAATGAAAGAAATGAAAGAAATGAAAGAAATGAAAGAGATAAAAAGTTGTTTAGTGTGCCAGACAGCTAAAATGGGCCGTGTAGCTTGCCACACGGCTCAAATGAGCCGTGCAGCATGCCACAAGGCTCATTTGGGCCGTGTTGGGTGCCACACGGCTCATTGAACCGTGTACACAGCTCAAAAACTGTGTACAGAGCCGTGTACACGGCTCAATGAGCCATGAATTTAACATTACCTTGTGATTTTTCATTTGATTTTTTTTTTGATTTTTTTTTTTTGATTTTTTTTTTTTTAATTTTTTTGTTTTGATTTTTTTTTTTTTGATTTTTTTTTTTTTTTTGATTTTTTTTTTTTGATTTTTTTTTTTTGATTTTTTTTTTGATTTTTTTTTTTGGGCAGTGCTAAATTTTGAACCCTAATCAACCTGTTAAAGACTTGAATTGTGTTTTTTGGCAAGGTTTACAACCCATGGGAATTGTGAAAAGACTTTTGCAACCCACAGAGTTTTGAATGGCTGTTCATGACTCAAATGGGTGGAAAATTGCCATTCATGACCCATTTTGAGTTTTGGTGAGCTTTTCACAACTCCAGGGTTGTGATAAAAAATAAAATAAAATCAATAAAAATAAGTGAAAAATTAAACAAAAGGGGAAAAATGAAAAAAATGAAAAAATGAAAAAATGAAAAAATGAAAAAATGAAAAAATGAAAAAATGAAAAAATGAAAAAATGAAAAAATGAAAAAATGAAAAAATGAAAAAATGAAAAAATGAAAAAATGAAAAAATGAAAAAATGAAAGAAAACCGAAAAAAATTGAAAAAAACAACAAAACAAAAACAAAGAAGAACACAAAAAAAAATCAAAAAATACCCCTGGGTTTTGCAAACAATTATACTCAAATGGGTTGCAAACAAGTAGTTTTCAACCCCCTGGGGTTGCACAACTTCTAAACCAATTTGCTTGCAACCAGCTGAGTTTTGAACAGAGGTTTGCAAGTTGTTGAGTTGTGAAAAGAGGTTTGCAAATTTTTGAGTTGTGAAAAGAGGCTTTTCAATTTTTTAGTTGTGAACATAAGTTTGAAACTTGTTGAGTTGTGAACAGAGGTTTGCAACTTGTGGATTTTTGAACTGAGTTCCACAAATCACATGGGTTGTGAACAGAGGTTCACAACTCATATGGGTCATGAATTCAAACCTGCCCTTTTTTTTTAGGTATTTTTTTCCCCCAGGCATCCTTTTCACATTTTCTTTGAAAAAATTCCCACCATCCAAATTTATCTTTATAGTCCCCAATTTGTGGTCTATTCTCCCACATTTTATGGATAATTATTTTTGAATTAAGTGGCCACTTATCAAAAGATTCTTTTTTTGATTTTTAGCAAATCTTTCTGGATTTCCTTTACCCTTTTCCCAATGAAGGATAGGCAGTAATTTTTAATGAAAAAAAAATTCAAATAAAAAAAGTTGTAAATTAATGATTTTTTGAGGTAGAATGATGAATAAAATATTTGGGGCAAACCAGAAGAGTTTCTGAAATTGATTTGGTGGATTAAACAGAAGTTTTAACATTCAACGAGTGAACTTCACACCACCCTGAACCCAAATTTCACTTTTTCTGGAAGCAAACTGAAAACCTGGGACAGTGATGACAAAAAATTCACCCCAAAAAACCTGATCGCAGTTGATAGCAAGTGCTATCAAGGAATATCTAGTTGAAGCTCTCTCCAATCTATACTTGAAGCTACCTCCATGGTTCAACCAAATTTTGGTGCACAGTCACTGTGCAGTGGAGTTTGGTTGTAGCTTTACCTGAGCTTTGTTGGAGCTCTGACTGCACTTGGTCATAAGTTGAGCCTGAGATCCTTTATGGAACTTTCAAGAAAGTTCCATCAGATTTTTTGTGGTTTTTTGAGAAAAAAAAAATATTTTTCCTCCCCACTATCTACATTTCCTGGAGAAACTGTCTACTCAAAAGAATTTGGGACATGAATACAGGTTTTCTGAGACATTCATATGTTTAAATTACTCCAGAAATCCATGATGAAAGGAAGAAAAATTCTGTTAGATCAAAAAAAAAGAAGCCCAGGATAATTTCAATACATTTTTCTACTTCTTCTTTCAAAAAACCTTGTTTCTCAAAAATTTCTAGGAAGGATTAATTTTTCCAATCATTGATTTTATCTCAAACTTATTGGGAATTCCAGAATTTGGGATGGAAATATGTGATGAAATGAATGGTTAAAATCTGTAGATTCCTTTGAATTAATAGGGGAATACATCACAAGATCCATATCTATCAAGGAATAGAATTATATGAATCTGAAATCAGGAAAGTTTACCCATATCACATGAACAATATTTCAACAAGTTTCAAGGATTGAGTATAAAAAAAATGAGGAAATTAAGAAAGAAAAAAATATAGTTTATCCTTATCAATTTTGAGTTGGAAATAATCTTATTATTTTTCACTCCATAAAACATTCAAAATTCTTGGTTTCTTCAATTATTCTGAAATTCATTTTGAAAAAAAAAAATCTTTTTTCCTTTCTTCCAGTGGTTCTCACCAAAAACTCCAAATTTAAGTCCATTGGAAATATACACCAAAAAAATTTTACTGGAGGTAAATTTATCTTTTGTAAATTGGGATTCAGGATTTATTTCATGCAAAATGGAATTTTTACCATAATTTGGCCTGAAAAAAAGTACACGCATTTTATACTAGAATTGAAAATTTTGATGCAGACCAATAAAAAAACCCCAAAAAATAAACTGAGATTGTAAAAATGCTCAAATTGGTTCAAGGGAAAACAAGAAAATAGAAATAGGATTTATTTTCAAGTAGGATTAATTAAACAAGTTTATTTTTTAAAAGGAAAAACTTAATATTCATTTTTTTTTCTGAAAACAATATGAAGAGATATGCTCACTACCCAAGCTAACAAGAATTTATTTTTAATTTAATCAACTAATTGACTGCTAATAAAAGAAATTTCTAAGGAAACATTCCTCTTGTTCTCCAATCAAAGCCAACCTTCATAGTTCTCCTCTTCTTGAAAGTTCAAATCAATTTGTTTGCAATAATTTTTGGCCTCCAGTTTTTTTTCTCAAAATATCACCTTACAACTGAATTTGTATTCCATGATTGATGTTTGATGCTCCCAGATTTTCCTTTTAAACTCAATAGTCTCCATTCAAATCTTGAATTTAACAAGTTTTTGAAGTATATTCATGTATTAGTATCAAGAAATTTTCATAAGTGGTTGATACATTCTAGGATCTTATGGGATTCTTGTTCTTCCGGAATTCCATCAAAGCCCCCCAAGCTTGACATGTTTCTACTGCTTTTGTGGCTTCCTGAGTTGATGCAACAGGAAATCATGGATGTTCTATTTCACTTTATCAACAATCAATCTTGATTTACATCATCAATATTCTCAGAACACAATCTGGGAGGTCCTGTTGGCTTAATCATCCTTTTTTTAAAAAAATTGTGCAGCTTTTTATGTGAAATAAACTATTTTTATTCAAGAAAGGAATGGATAAGCCATTTCATTATGGCTCAAGTTGATCTATTTTTCATAGGAGACTTTGGTATTTTGCCGGGATGTGGTGAATTCAAATCATCTTCCTGAAGGGGCATAAACCAATTTAATTGATAAAAGCTGGGAAGTAATTGATTCAAGGATGAATGTGATAAAGTCAAAGAGAAAAGTGATGGATCCAAAGAAGCAAGTGGGGTGGCCAAAGAGGCAATTGATGGATGCAAAGAGGAAGTTGATGGATCCAAAGAGGAAATTAATTTCTCCAAAGAGGCATGTGATGGATAATAAGAGAAAATTGATGAATACAAAGATGAAAGCAATTGAATAAATGAGGCAAGTGATGCATTCCAGGAGGCAAGTCATGGCTCCAACAAACAATTTGAATTGATTAACAACTTGGATGTGGATTTGATTTGTGAAGAGGTAGCTTGATTTTCCTTCATTTATACCCATTCTGGACATTTCAGGGATTCCAGGATATTCTTGCTTTTGTCATCACTATGTTGAGGCCTTGCAGCTGCTACCTCCTTGGGATTGATGGGCTGGGATCTTTGGTTATCAAATTCAGATAGGGGTTTGATGTTGGATTTTTTCCCAAAAATTTAATCCATTCAAACTTTAGAAAGGAAATATAAGTTCAAATTTTTTAATTACCTGGTTGATAAACTTGACTTTAATCCTATTTTTCATACCAAATATGGCTTAGATAGACCTGGAGTAGCCTCTTTTTTTTTTTACTTTTCCAGATTGTTTCTGAATTTATTCCTCATTTGTTTTGATGAAAAATCCAGCAAAACTATTGTTTTATTCATTTGTGTTCTTGCCTTCCTCAGATAACCATTATTCTTGGAGGATAGACATTAGCCAACCCAGTGTTGATGACCAGACCTGAAGAAAGTGTTATAGTTAGCATCATCTTTGAGACAGTTGAAAACAGTGATATCTTCTGCCCTGTTTAGTCAACCTGAACACTTGGAAGTGAATTGAGAATGAGGATTGGCTGATGTTAAATTTGTTGGGGATGCTTTATTGAATCAATTTCTCTGCACTTAATCTTGGATTACAGTTTTCTGAGAGGCCATTGTTCTTCAAAGAAACATTATAGGAAATGAAGTGATGAGGTAGGTAGAGGTGGTGACTTCAAGATGTGAGGGTGAGGTTGGAGAGTAATGGAGAAGGTGTGAAATGGTTTATGAGTGGAGAGGACAAGTCTATCTCCAAAGAGGTTTGAGGTGGATGGGAGTGGGACCAAAGGGGTGAATGATTTATTCTGATGCATGTTTGAGGCTGTGGGGGGGTACCTTTCAAGTGTGAAATGCTGGAGTGGTTTATGAGTAGAGAGGATGAGGATATCTCCCATGAGGTTGGAGATCAATGGAAGTAGGAACAAAGGACTGGATGATGCGTTCCAGTGCAAGGTTGAGGTTGGGGTACCTTTATATATTAAAATTTCAAGAAAAAAAACCCACTTATTTGCACGTAACTCAGACATCCTCTAGAGAGATTAGTGGGTTTTGTGGATTTTTTAATGCCAGATTTGAAATGGTGGGTTTGGGTGAAAGCTGCCATTAGAGAAATAGCAGGTTTTCTAACTTTGGCATGGCCTATAGTAATTGAGGAATGTATGTACATATTCACATCAAGTTGGGGGTTTGATTAGTACAGCTTTGGCATCAAACTTGCCATTCTCATTTGAGAGATTGAAAATAGTTCACTACCCAATCAAGATTGACTATTTTTTCAGAGATTTTCAGAATTGGAGTTAAATTCCCTAATAGGATTTCATGGCTGATTGGGTATCACCAATCTTTAGATTACTTGATGTATACTTGATCAAGTTTCCAACCCAAAGCGTGAGGATTGTTGAAGGATTGTGCAAAGAGGACACCCAAAGATGTGCCTACCCTCACGGAAGCCTGATAGCAAAGGCTGAGGAATGTTCTTGTTTTCCTCTTCTTGTTTCCTGATGACAGTAGGAACAGGCTAGTTTGAGTAGATAGTCAAGATCCTCCTGAGCGTCTACCTCGACCGTCAAGTGCCCAGAACATGCTGAAAGGGATGAGTAAATCTTGCTGGTCGGGACAAATATGAGAAATTCTTGGCAGCATTCACCCCTATGCACTCCTATAGATCTCGATAGGCTCTTTGGGGACTAGTAGGAAATAAATTGGTGACCAAGCCACCTTCATGACGGTGTCTCTGAGTATGTTCCCGATGCCCCTGACATATAACCTTGTGCCACAAAGTGTGAGTTGTTTGTACTACTTGAATATCTACAGCTAGAGCTTTCGATTGGTTTGGAATCGACAGTTGGCATTTGGATTGCTTGGCGACCACTGGGTCGGCGAGCTCCTGCTGTTCGGTGCTAATATTTCTTAGCGAGAAGAACCCTGATCGGAGGACCAACTGCAGGTCCTGATGCCACCCTTGACGGCCGACTCCAGTCCGCAGGGGTTTCCAATCAGCAGAGCCTTATGGGATTCGACTTACGGAGAGCCTTCGTGGCCCTGGCCGGTCTCGGGGCAAGTTGCCTCGGAACTCAGCAGTTCGAACCACACCCACGCCCCACGAGCCGAGGACCGAGAATATGGTAAGCAGGATCTAGTCTAATCCAAACTAAATAATATCTTGGTCATGGCTCGATTCATCCTCATCGGCTGATACCACCCTCATCCCGCGTTTCGTATCACCCCAGAGTCATCACAAGAAGCCCGTCAAGCCATCGCTTCCCAAGTCTCAGCTGTTTCTATCGTCTGGTCTCCTCATCGACGATCTCCTTCCGTCAATCGGCAACGATGCATCGGGGCGTCCTCCAACATTACCGTCCAGGCCGATACTTTATCATCCCTTCACCTCCCAAGTTGAGCGTCTACCTCCTTCTCAATTGCTATCGATTCCAATCCGATCACTCAGCTACAATACAACCATTTTCATCTAGCTCAACCTTCTCCTCACCGACGAACAACGCCCATCCAACGATCAAGCCACCCGTGCCCCCGTGGCCAAACAAGATCTTTCAGATCATCTCTCGAGTCTTGGAACTTATCAATCCTTTTCCGGGCTTAATTTATCCCAGCTTATGGACTTCAATTTTATACAAACTTACATCAGATCAGGTTCGATGGATACCTTTTTACCCTACGCCGTATTACCTTTTTCATGGTCGGGTCTCTGAATCCAGCTCACCAGTAGGCTTGCCTTACACCGGACGCCCTTACTTACCACCGTGTTTGTTTGTCTTTGCCGTTTGTATCATTTTTACAGGCAGCTTGGTTGCATTATCAGTGTCGAAGTTGATCGGTGACGATGTGGTAGCGATCGACGGTCACGGTATGTATGTATCCATTTTTCAATTCCCCTCTCATTTTTCTTATTAGCACTTGTCCTAATTCCTTCAATCATTCTGACCTTGGATACTTACGTCTCAACTTATTAGGCACAATGCACATGAGAGTCTGTCAATTCACTTATCAACACCTTGGTCTCCCAGGTCGTCGTTCTAAGTTTGGTCCTCGAGGGCAACATTTTGGTAAGCCAACTTGCAGTTGTCTCATTGAGGTCCTCGTTGATTCCTCCCTTGGCAGTCGTCGAAATCGACCTGCGAGATCAAGCCATGAAACCCGGAAATTCAATCTATCACAGAACCAAGAAATGTTTGGAGAACTTCCCGAGCAATATTTTTGGTCAGTTTACACTCTCCCATGATCATCAAGGTCGAAGTTGGGATATTGCGATGACGTGGGTCGATGAGAAAGGTGATGCATCCTCCAAAAACCTGCGATGGGATCAGGTCTCTTCCTCAGCTGACGACTTTGATGTCTCTGATTGATGAAAGCTAGGTAGTTTGAAACTGGTCGAAATCGCCGGTACCCCCCCCACAAATGTCAAAACGTGCATTCCAGAGATCAATGTCTCAGAAAAAGAGATTCGTGATATTCCCAGGCCAGCTATAGATAGCCCTGTAGTGGAAGACCTTCTCAACTTATACGAATTTGTTGGCGAAGCTATCTTACCCACTGATGGAACATCTGGAAAACAATGCGTATCGGCCTGTTCGATCGAAGCTCGGAGCCTCTTTCATCCATTCAAATTAGCCGAACTGGCCCAGAGGTTGATCAAAACCTACAAAGTCATCGGTATCACTGCTCACACTTCTCGGTCCTCGCCATTCTCATTCTTGATCTCTCGTCAAGCCCGGCCCCGACCAATTCCCACGCCCCCACTGAACAAAAAGAAGAAAACCAAGAAAGGTAAGAGTGTGATGCGTGGGCCTGAAAGAGGTATGGATGCGGGGCCGACTAGTTGGACTTTGATTGTCTTGAATGATGATCGATCGGTAAGTCAACCATCACTGGAGCCGGCAGGACCCGTTGATCGAGCCACGGTAAAAAGAATGTCTTCTACTCCGGATCCAGCGCTTAAGCGAGCAAAGGTTGATGAAGATAAATGGACTACTCATCTTCAACGACCTTGGCTAATGTTTGAGTCAGTTGGTCACGATGATACCCATTGCTGAAGGAATGGCAGAGTCAATTCATCATATATTGTTTCTAATCAAACTGCGGTGGTATCCCAACGAGTTTTCGGGCAAACGTGTGTCCACAAACAATTATCTGTTAACTTAATCAGTCGTGGGGCCCCCGTAACGGTTGATTGGACTACTGTCCTCCATGTGATGCTGGATTGTAATCAGGAGTGACTGATTTCAATTGTGAAGCAAACCTTGTTATCCAACCTTATGAATAAATTAAGTTTAAAGAACACCGACCGAGAGTGTTGCAGAGGAAAGAAGCGGACGATTCGGCTAAGGAACAAGGGGAGAAGTGACCGTAATCAACCAAGAAAAATGCTGCACTTGAGCGCACTTATTCATTTTGAGATATGCCTCATTGGAATGAAGTCCAATATTAATTATTTGGTTGCATTTCATGCAATCACCCTGCGGGTTTCATTTAACTGCGTCCCCACAAGTGGAGTTGTTTTAACTTGCAAGGTGCCTAAGAGCATCTTGAGCAGCGTCGGTAAGATAGAGACGCTTATTTTAAGTTTACCGACCCATCTGCTGCGTTTAGCGACCCAAATTGCTGCGCCATCCAGCAGCGTTGGTAAAACCAAAGGTAAATGAGATTTCACTCACGTGAAACCAATCACCCGCGCGTTTGTGCTCTTGGTTTTTGGATCAGGTCCGTTTCATCTGTCTTTCTTCCAATCTTCTTCCCATCACCTGCCCCGTTGTGCTCTTTGTTTTGGGATCAGGTTTGTTCATATTGTTCTCTCTTCAAATGCTCTTCTCATGCTCCTCATGATTACTGATCATTGTCATCATTCCCATTTCCTTCCCCATTGTGCTCTTTGTTTTTGGATCAGGTTTGTTCATCTCATTCTTTCTTCAAATGCTCTTGTCATTCTCTTCATCATCACTGATCATTCTCATCATTCCCATTTCCCTCACTCCTCCCCTGATTTCATCATCTCCAATGCTCCAAAACAAAAATGTCCAACAAATCCTAAACTCCCAGAGTCTTCTCTGCCAACAAATGAAATACCAATTGTGCATAATTATCTCCGCTGGTACCTTGGTTAAACAACAAAAAAGGAGGACCAAAGAAAATAAACATCATGGATCAGTAATGAATTGTCTTGCAACTCTCAATCGGAACTATCACCAAGGATTCCAAAAACTATCAAAGATTACTTCTCCAAAAACCTGGTATACCCCACTCATATATTCCATTGAAGGTTTTGAATGCAAAAAAAACCTCTATTTCTAAGGATCCTAGATGCTGTTGAAGCATACAATCATTACTTTGTCCAGAAGCCCAATGCCACCAGTAAACTTGGAATCTCCTCACTTCAAAAAGTGACATCATCCATTTGCATGATGGCTTACCAAAACTTGGCCAATGAAAACAATGAATACCTCAGAATGTCAGAAACAAAATCTTGAGAGTGACTCTGTTGGTTCAGTCATGCCATCATACTCATTTTCAAATTGGACTACATGCAATATCCTACCCAATTGGACCTTGAGAAACTCCTGGAAATATCTGAACAACAAGGCTTCCCAGGAATGCTGGGATCACTGGAATGTATACACTGAGTGTGGAAGAATTGCCCCCATGCTTGGCATGGGCAGTGTACAGGTGAAGAGAAGGAACCAACGGTTACACCTGAGGCACTGGCATCTCACAACCTCTGGTTCTGGCATGCTTTCTTTGGCTTACCTGGAAGTCACCATGATATTAATTTTCTCAACTCTTCCCCTCTTTTCAAGGAACTTCTCCACAGAACTGCACCAAGTTGCAAGTTCAAGATAAATGGTTGAGAACACAATATGGGATACTACCTTGCTGATGGGATTTACCCCAATTTGGCCACATTAGTCAAGACCATCTTGAAACTGCAAGATCCCAAAAAAAGGCACTTTTTTCAAATGCAAGAAGCATCCCAAAAGGATGTTGAAAAAGCCTTGGGAGTCCTTCAAGGAAGATGTGCAATCATCCATTGTTCATACCCTGGTTGGGACCAAGGCAATGTGAAGGAAATAATGGAGACCTGCATCATCCTCCACAACATGATTGTGGAGGATGAACAAGACTTAGATTTGGAGCCGATTTTGTACAACAACCACATCACCTTGGGATCCAATCAACCAAACCAACCTACAAATTTTTCTTTTTTTCTTAGTAAAATGTCCAAGATTTGATCATCAAGTGATCATTATATTCTTGGAAATGGTTTGATTGAGCACCCATGGACTCACAAGGGCTTTAATGAGGTTGAGGAATAAGCTTATATTATCTTTCTTAGCTTATTTAAGCTTTTATTGTCTTTTTTTGCTCATTTTTTTTTTAAAAAAATTGATTATAATGTTTAAAATTCAAAAATCTAAAATCTGGGTCTTGGCCCCAAGGAGTTTTTTTGTTCAAATCCAGGTCTCAGATCAACCTATTCATATTTATTGATATGGTGAATGAGGAAAACAAAACCTGTTATGTTGAATAAAATGCTAGAAAGGAGAGTGAACATCTGTGGTATGCACTTGATTGAAAGAATTCAAGGAGGAGGGTTCTTGTGGCACACATGAAAAAAAAGACTGAAACCATGGATATGTGAAATAACAAGTACAATGAGTGCAAAAAAATAATTGAGAACATTTTTTGATAGGTTAAATGAGTAGTAAAATGAGAGTCAAGTTGGATAGGTAAGAAAATAAGTCAGAGAGTTGATTCAATGATCAAGAAGAAGAAGAGGATTGACCAGGAAGGATGTCAGTTTCAATCTAGTACTTTTCCATTATTCTCTTCCTCTTCTGCATATAGAAAGCCTTGGCCCATTCATCAAGTTTATTGAGATCATTGGTCATGACTTCTTCTTCATGCATCTGCCAAAATACATCAACCTGGTCATCCAATATTTTGTTGGCCCTCTTTGATTTTCATGCTATTTCCAAATGAGCATGGGAAATTCTTTTAATATCTTCATCTTCTTCTTTCCCCAAGTGTTTTCTGCCTTGATTTTTTTTCACACTGGCGGGTCTGATGGGTTTGGAAACATCATATTTGTTTTCTGGGGATGGTGAGGAAGGATCAGAAGTGTGATTGGATGACTGAAAGTTGGTCAAATTGCTATGTTGGGTTGTTTTGTTTTTCAGTATTTATTTTTTTCCCTCAAGGCTATGACTGCACTTGTTCCATTTTGGGGAATGAGATTGTAAATTTTAAGCCAAAAGATGCAAGAATGACTTGGCATAAATCTGCTTTTAGAGCTTGTGGGCCAGAGCCAGGCAGTTATCTTGAGTTTTCCCACTGGGATTGGTTGTTAAAATCTGCTTAACACAGCAGTTGAGCTTATCCACTTCATCTTGAACAGTGCTTCATTCATTCCTGAGGCTGACTGGGATACAAAGAGGGAGGGTTATTTGTCATTGAAAGTGATCAGTCACTCATTTCCAGAATGTTGGAGTGGTTTGGTTGGTTTTTCTGAGTGGATTTTCAGATATTTCAAGCCATGATATGCATATTTGAGTGTCATTGTCTTTGTAGTAGCTTTGGGATCAAGCTCTGACTTCCATGTTTTTAAATTCAATCATATTTCCTTGTAACTTTTCAGGTTCTGGGATCACTGTGGCCAAGAATATAAATGTGTATCAGTCAAAGTGAGCCAATTGAAAACAAAAATGGAATGATTATCTGAATTAGCTCTCCTGAAAGATTCAGCATCTTCAGAAAATAGGGATGGATCAAGTGGTGGCATCTTGAATGATTGGGATGTCTAGAAATACAAGCAATTGGTCAAGTTCAAACAGAATATACAATCAAATATGAAAGTGCCAAAAGGGAAGGAACTTACCAATTTATATGGAAGTGATATGGAGGCCAGAGAAATGTGGGAGGGTGGATATTTTTTGGAAAATTATGGGGGGATGAAGATTGCCAAATTTTCAAAAGGGCAAGTGGCATATGGCAGATATTGATCCAAAATGGTGCCAATATGGGACAATGGGGAGAGCGCAATAGAGTGATTTCAAGGCAGGGGCACTGTTTTGAGGGTTTAACAGTTGGTAAATTGTTCCAGATGTAGTAATGCAAGGGGCCAATTCACCAACACATGTAAAATAGCAACCCCAATAGGAACACTTCTGGGGGTTATTTTTGGGCCCTGCATTGGTAAATTTACCTGCCTGCACCATTTACCAACACTGCTGGAGATTCTCTAAGACTATAAAAGCAGGATTTACTTTTGATAGATATTGGAAGGAAGGAGTAGGTCTCTCACCCCAAGCTCTGAGTATGTTATCAGGGGTAATTTGGACTGTGCTCCAGCCATGGCTACATTGGTTATATTTTTCTGGGGATCTAAGAATACACCAAGATTTCTACTGGGAACACATGGTTTGACTTTTCCCAATCAAATCCCACTAGATCTCTGAACTTTCCCATTAGGATTGATATCAATGATTTGAATAGGATAAGAATGAGGTATCCCATTAACATCAACATTGCCAAAAAATTTTGAAGTCCTGGATTTAAGAGTTGAGTTGCTGGGAAAAAACCTGTTAATTTCTTGTTTTCATCATCCACTTTAATTTATCATATATGTGGTGATGAAAACTGTGACTCTTGTTTGGGTTATCAAGATATTTACTTTGGATGCAATGATTCAATTCCTGGAAATTTAACCTTAGTTTAAAGATTTTATTTACCATGTAAACCATTTTATTGAGTATATTAATGCAATTATCATGTTTAAGAAAAACACCAATGGAAAATTCTTTCATTAAATAAACTTTATCTTAATTTTTTTTTTTTGATTTTTTTTCTTCAGAAAATGAATTAATTTAAACTAAGCTCATAGTTTCACAAACCAAAAGTTTCCAAATTCAATTAACATCAAAAACAGTTTGGAGATAGATTACCTATGTTTGTGTCTTTTCTGGGTTTGAATATAATCTTAAAGAGACCCCAGAAAATTTTGGGTCCGTTTTGGAAATCAAAATCAAAAGGATGGGGGGAAAACAAAAGGCACAGATGAATTTTGATTGGTTCTCAATTTGTGAAATTTTATACTTTCTCAGGATGTTTTTCAATTTTCCTCAAATCAATCAAATGATTGAAAAAACTGAGATGAAGAAATAATTATAAATCAATTCAAATGAACCTGTGCATCAAACAAACCTCAAATAATTTCTAACCTTGAGATCTGAAATAGTTTAAGAAAAAACATGTGGGGAGCTTGAATTTCATTCCCCCCAAGTTCCAATCTTGGAATCAGGTTTCAATTTATTTAAATTCAAATTTTATAATCAATTCTGGTCTTTTTTTTTTTTAGAAATTAATCATTCATCTTTTTTAATATTTCCAAAAAAAATTATGATTCATTATTAAATTGAACTAAATTTCAAGATAAATGACAAGTTTCTACCCAGTGAATCTCATTGTTTAACAATTTATCTCTAGTTTTTTTTTTCTAACTGGGTAAGTGCACTTATTTCATATCTTTAAAATATCATTCTGCACAAAAGGGCTTCTTCAAATGATTTTTAAGCTATCCAATGTATCCAAGATATCTCTTCAAAGTTAAAATCAAAACCTATTCATGATGACTGATGAATTTTCCTCATGTTTTATAGCTTCTGTTCTAAAATTACCTCATCAATTCAATCCATACTCCATAGATTTTTTCTATCCTTTCCCAGAAACCACAATAATATCCTAAAAGTCCTTTGAATAATGAAAATAATAGGGTTTATCACACTTAAAAAATTCCCAATTAACAATGGCTGATATTGGGAAAACCATTTATTTTGAGAAAAAATCTTTGGTTAAAATTAAATTCACAACTAATTTGAGTTGTTTACACAACTAAAATGGGACGTGTTGCATGCTACACAATGGTTTGGTTTTGTGTGGGACCACACACAACTAAAAGAGTTGTGAAAATAAATAAAAAAAAAAAATTAAATGAGGGGAAAAAGGAAACAAATCCCAAGAAACCTTGAAAGAAATTGAGATAAACATGCAAGTTCAAGGGAAATCCATGGGGCGAGCAGCTCAAGGGACTTTAATTGGGAAATTCAGATAAAAAAGAAATGTGCTTTTCTGTTTGTTAAACTAAGTTTCCAGCTGGCTTGGGCCAATCAACTCTAAAGCATTCCAAGACCATCAGCCACTACTTCATGCATTCCAAACAACTTCATTTAATTTTTCTTCTTGAAAAAGTAGAAGCCCTCTGATGCCAATCCAATTTGTGGGGGTGCTTGGTTCTTTATTGCAGTTGGGTGTGTTGCTGATTGGTACTTCAATGCAATCTTCTGCCAAAGGTACTATGCGTTTCTCTATATCCCAAAGTTATCAGAACAGTTTTTTCAGCACTAAAGTTTATATTCAACCAGACCCTCTACCTGAGGCAGGTAAAAATACCAGGAAAAAAAATGTCCAGTCTTTCCAATAAGCCTTGCTTTCTTGGTGACCCAGGTAAACTGCTGAAAATCCTAAAACCAAATAAAAATTTCACCTGCGCTCCAGACAGCATGAGCTGTTTTCATTTTTCAATTTTGCTTCAAAGACTGGTTGTTGTATTGATAAACTAACCGTGCAACAGCCCCAATTGTATTAATCTACTTTGGCCACAAGCCTTTCCACCCATTCCCAATTTAACCTTTCAGGGAATCAAATATGTTATACAAACATTTGGAGTTGTGTTTGCACCCCCACATGTTGAATGGGCCATGTAGGGTGCTACACAACTACCACACAACTGGAAATTTTGAATTTGTCAGCTCTCTGATACCAGGAACCTTGCAGTCCTTTAGCTACAGAGAGTGATAAAAATACTGGAATAATAATAATAATTATTATTCCAAAAATAAATGCTTAGAGGCTCAAATAAATGATATAATAAGAGAAGTTGCAAGGTTTAATTGGTTTTATAATAAAAGGTTTTCAATATTTATATAAAAGAGGGGCTATAGTATTATAATACTGGGGGTCTTTACAGACAAAGCAAACTCTCTTCAAGGGGCATCCTTAGGCATTTTAAGAACCTTGGAATGAAGATGGGTGCCTTAGAAAGGGCTTATTCCACTAATGGCCGGGCATAACAGCACACTGGCCTAGACAGGAAGGGAAACACTCACTCTGAGCACTTGATCACGAAAATCCTGCAATAATGGGAAGGGTTTCAGAGCAGATGGGGTGGATTGCCTGACTAAACTTCAAGGGTTCATTGGTTTTAAGAAATGAATAATAATACTACAGAGTTGGTCATAAATCACTTGCTTAGAATCTTCATAAGCACTTGAATAACAATGAAACGGTTTTTGATTGATAATCATAATTCCTGATAAACTGATGATGGAATAATGGATCCAAAGAGGTCTGTATAAATACCTTTTTGGGGTGATTTTGAGCTTCTCAGGGCGCGTAGAGAGGGTTCTGCTCATGTTCTGAGGCTGGCAAGCCAGTCAGAGCAAGATTAAAACGTCCACTTGGTGCTGTTAATCAGCTGACCTTAGATCTGCTGGATTTCTGTACTATTTTAGCCACAGGATCTGTTAATCTATTATAGCGTAAATTTGATCATTCTGCACTCATCCTTCATTTTTACTATTAGTATTGCTTTAAATTGAACAGATGTGGACGTTTACTAATTTTCCATCATCTGCCAATCACGTACATAATTTTTAATAATTTTTATTAACACTCCTTGTAGTGTTTTGTGGTCTTCAAAGATCAGAGTCAATGATTTACGTGGTAATCCTTGATCTTTAATTTATTATTAAAAAATTTACTAAACTTAATTTTTTGATTAACTTTAATTAAGTTTTGGTCTTTTTAGATTATTAATAATGCATATGTCAACTTGTTACATATGCCAGGCAACCCTAATTAGGCTGTAGCTCTTTTGAGCAGTACCTGGTTGTCAGATTAGTCACAACGGATCCAGACGCGGGGATCAGTAAGTTCAGATGCACGCGGGGTGGGATCCGCTGCGTGCGTGGCAGAATTAGCTGCGCGCAGGTCTCTAGTACGCGGGAAACTGCTACTACAAGTAAGTAGGGGTATGTAATGATGCGGGGCTGCGCGCGGGAATTGTGACATAACACATTTCCGCGTGTAACTCCTAAAATATACACAACACCTCAATTCTGAGTGAATTTTAGGTGTAAACCCTATACGTGACAACACGTGTGAAAAGTTGGAATGGCCAAAAGATGCCATACTGGTTTTGTAATTTTTAGTACTTTTCTTTTTAATTATTTTAAAAATGTAAGGACTTGGATTTCAAAGGTGGGGTCGGTGAGTGACCCTACCTAATTTTGGGTGAGGAATCCATTTCTTTAATAATATTTATGGATTTCTAACTCCTTCTTTTGTTAATTGAGATATTCTTATTTTTCATATTTTTGTGTTGCTATGACAGGTTGCTCTGTACATAGTAGCAAGCTGACATTTCCCCACTCCAAGATATGTTTATATCTGAAAAAAAAATTCTGGGTCAATGCCTTCTGCTGGCTCTGTAGTTCCTTAGGTGTATGGGTCCATCAGGGATATGGGGTTCAGGTAACCATTCATCCTTATCAGCTGATTCTCCCTTGTATCTAACTAGGTAGAGTCTGACATCTTTCTCCTTGATCCTTTCTTTTTTATCTTTAAGGATCTTGCTAATTTTTCCTCTGTCTTTTTCAGGTTCTTCTGCAAAAGGTATTTCAGGTGAAGGAGTATATTCTCCATTCCTTGGGTGGTAGTGTTTGATGAGACTTACTGGGAAGACTGGGTTTTTTCTAGAAAGCTTATCACTAAGGATTACTTCCACAGCGTTCTTACCATGAAGTTTATTAATGGTGAAATGTCCAACAAAAGCTGGTCTAAGCTTTCTATTTCCAGCTAAGCTGGTGAAGTTGGGGGTACAGATTAAGACTTGATCACCAATTTTGAAATCAGGCTCCTTATGGGTTTTATCCCACCTTTGTTGGTTATACTCCACAGCATCCTGGACACACTTAACAGCATGTTTATTGGCTACATCTATCATGTTTTTGAAATCCAGTGATGTAGGGTGAATATTTGTTAGCTGATGATTAAGGTTATCCTTGGGTAATTTAGGAATCCATCCTCTTTCCAGTATGTAGGGTGCTTCCTTAGTGGTAGAGTGCTTGCTACTTTTTTAGGGCATCTCTAGTGCAGGTAAAAGGCTAACCCAATCGTGGCAATAGCCATCATAATTCTTGTATTCTAGACTAAAGCCACAGAATCTCCTGAGCATGTCTTCCAGGGTCTGAATCATTCTTTCAGCTAAGCCATGCATCTGAGGGTGATAAGCTGTAGAGAAAGCTAAGGTGGTTCCCAGAATGTAATGAAGATTTCTCCAGAACTCAGAGGTGAATTTAGGATCTCTGCCACCAATAATGATCTTGAAAACTCCAACATCAGCAATGAGTCTGTTCCAAAATAATAGGGCAACTTCCATAGCAGTGTCTTGCTTGTGATTAGGTAGAAACTTTGCTTTCTTGGAGAACCTATCCACAATGACTAGGACTGAGTTGTAGGAATAGGCTCCTCCTGGTGGTAGTCCAGTTACAAAGTCCATGTTGATGATCTCCCATCTTTTGTTGGGTTCAGCAATCTTTTGCAGTAGACCAAACCTTTTCCCAGTGGTCCTGTTGGACTTCTGGCAAGTTTCACAACTAGTAACATACTGGATAGTGGAGTCTCTCCAATTGATCCACCAAGCAGTTTGTTTAACCTTATCTAAGGTTCTATCAGCAGATAAATGACCAGATGAGCAGTTATCATGGAATTCAGCCAGGAGGTGTTTGATATGGTAATCCTTAGTTAAGACTATAAGACTTGAATTTTGATGCCTGTAGTATACTAGACCATCCCATATGGTGAACCTTCTGGCTTTTTATGGTTTCAAGAGGGGTTCAGGTAGGCTATTGATCAATTCAGATGCTGGAGAAGTACTTTCCATAATGGTGATCAGAGTTTTAATGCCAGAATTGTAAGATTCTTTGATTGAGTTGAACAAGGATTCATCCAATTCACAAATGTGGATTCCCATTATAGGAGCGTCAACGCTCAAAATGTTAATTTTAAGGATAGGGAAGATATCATTATCCTCTGGATCATAAGCAGGTTTACTTGGGTCATTGGTTAAAGCATTCGTGCTAAAACTATCAGCATTCTGTTGTTTAGCACCAGCTTGGTGAACTATGGTCATCTGACCTCTGTACTGTTGTATGGCTATCTGCCATCTTAACATGTGCCTACTAGGGGTCTTCATGTTCATCAAAGTCCTGAAGGCATTGCAGTCAGTAATCACTGTGAAATTGGTGCCTTCCAAGTAGTAATGAAGTTTCTCCAGAGCCCATAATAAAGCAAGGCATTCCATTTGGCTTGCACCATACCTTTTTTCAGTAGCCTTAACTTGTCTGGATATGAAGAGTATAGGTTTTTCCACTGGTTTGTCATCCTCTATGACTTTCTGGTTCAATGCACCTCCTAGCCCGTTCATACTAGCATCTATTTAGAGTTTGAAGGGTTTAGAATAGTCTGGCTGAATCAATACTGGAGCTGAAGCTATGGTCATCTTGAGTTCCTTGTAATTCTTAACTCTTTCATGAGTCATTTCAAAAAAGGTGGTGTTGTTGTAGATTTCATAAAGACACTTGGTTAGAAGAGAAAAATTTGGTAAGTACTTCCTATAGTAGCTGCAGAAGCTAATAAAAGATATGATTTCAGTTTTCTTCTGAGGAATTGGCCTATTCATTACTGCTGCTATCTTGTTTTGGTCAGCGGCTAAGGTTAGTCCAGAGACAATGTGTCCTAAGGCTTCTAGTTATTCATAACCAAAGTTACACTTTTTCATTGATACTTTTAATCCCACAGCAGAGATAGTTTTGAGGACTAATCTTAATTTATCCAGGTGGGTATCCCAATCATCAGAGTAAATGATAACATCATCAATGTAAACCATCATCCATCCTTGTCTGATGAAAAATCCTAGAACTGTGTCCATCATCCTTTGGAAATGAGAAGGAGCATTTTTTATACCAAAAGCCATCCTTAGATACTCATAAATTTCCAAATGACAGATAATTCTCATGAATTTCTGGCTATCAGGGCTGACAGGTATTTGGTAAAAACCTTTCAGCATTTCCATGGTAGTGATGTACTTCGCTTTTGATAGGTTATGCAGAGCATGGTAAATCCTTGGAATTGGATAATAATCAGCTTGGGTGTAGTTGTTCAGCATTCTGAAATCTCCAACCATCCTTGACTTATCATTATGCCAAGCTATAATTACTGGAGTAGTGATATCTACTTGTTTATTGTGTCCTACTTTCCTTAAGACTTGCAGGTCAACCAACTCTTGAATATGAGTTTCCAGAGCAGCTCTAGATTTTGGACTAGAAGGGTAAGCAGGTCTCCTGAGGTTAAGTGGGTAAGGAGGCTTAATGGTAAGAGTCAGAATCATATCATGTCCTTTGATGTTACCAATGGGGTGATCCTTGGTACAGAAAGCATTCTGATTTTCAAAGCATACTTGTAGGATTTCCTGTCTTTGTTCTTCATTGAGCAGGGGATTCAAAGAAGCTTGAGAGAAGTATTCCTGATTAAAACTCTCTAAGTGTTTTTCATAAGTTGAATCAGAAGTTTGAGCATTGACATGGCATATTTGAAACTTCTTGTTCCAGTCTCCCCCTATGGTGAAGTATCTACCTTTGCTTTGGAATATATCTATACCATACAAGCAAAGAGAATCATTACCAAGGATAAAGTAATCACATACTCCTTTTTGGAGAACTAAAAATTCAATGTTCAGTTTGAGTGATCCTTCAGAGTGAGGGAGTATGATATCAGAGGACCATACTCCAACAGCATTGAGAGAAGCATTACAACTGCTGAACTTGGCCTGAGGTATTGGTAATAAGTTCAGTTTCCAGTTTGGTTCTTGTTTCTCCAAATAAGTTGAACCAACACAAGAGAAAAAGGCTCCACTGTCCAAGAGTAACTTAACAGGGGAACCTTGGATCAAACCAGTAGCATAGCATGTTTTGCCTGAAGTTTAACTTTTACCATCAGAAGTTTTTAGAATCAAGGCCTTAGCCTCAGAGATGTGGTGAATCTTCCTGTTGGGATTCCATTTTTGAGGTAAGTTAGAATCCTCATCAACAGAATTTATGTCTAGAAAATACTCAATACTTCCTTCAAAAACATTGATAGGGTTAGTTATCATCAAATCAGACTCAGAAAGTGATCCATCAGTATCATCAAGGTGGGGGTCAGGATTATCATACTCTTCTCCTTCAATAGGATTAATCCTTTTCCTAGGTAGAGGACAATCAGGTCTTACATGTCCTGTTTGGTTACAGTTCCAACATACTTTTTCCTTTGACTCTGGAGTCTTCTTGACCTCCAAGGTAGTTGTATTAGTGGCAGGGGATTCCTTAGTTTTTGAAGTATACTCTTCCCTGTTCCTAGTATTTTTTTCTCTGGCGAGTCTGTTGACTCTCTTATCTAGAACATTCATATCAATAGTCTCTTCCAATACACCTATCAGGGTAGAAAGATCAGAGTCCATAGGCATCCTGCACCTTACACTGTGGTTTATTTTTCTGGGACATAAGTTGAGAAGTCTTTCATTGACTTCTTCTTTATCAGCATCCGCAAAAAAACAGTCTAACCTCCTTTTCTGGTCTAAGCACCACTTATGGGGTTTGTCCTTGGATGGATCAAACTGGGAGGTTTCAAAAGTTTTCATCATGTTTCTTTTCCAAATCCTAGTACCAAATTGTACTTTGATCAGTTCTTTCCAAGAACTCCAGGATAAAGATCCAACTTATTCCATTTTATTGATAAACCAATCAAGAGCCACTCCCTTAAATAGTCTGGGCAATCTTATCACAACTATTGTATCAGGAAGTTCATAAGAAGCAAGGGTATAATCAATGAATTTAATGAAAATGACATGGTTTCATTCTCCTTCTCCGGAGAATTTAGGCCATTCAGTAATGGGAGGAAGTAACTTCAAAGCCTGTTCTATCTCAGGAGTAGGACTGGGCCTAAAAGAGTCATTTGTAGTTGTGATGGTTCTGAGAGGAACAATAGGAGTACTGGTGAACCTAGCAGGTCTAGTTCCTTCCAGGTCAATGACTGGGGAGTTATTAGAATTGAATTTAAGATCTCTGAGATCATTCTCAATCATACCTAACTCCAAATCAAGTTTGTTGTTTAGTAAATCAATTTTGTTAATCAGGTGAGCTGAAGGAGTAGGACTAGTTTTCTTAACTTCTTCCTTAAGCTGGTTCATGGTTGCAAGAATATCTTCCTGAAGAATTGATTGGTTATCATCAATATGTTTCATCAGGTCCAACTTACTAGATTCTATACTATCCTTGATTTTTTGTATTTCTAACTCATCCATTCTCATGGTCTGAGACTGGATATCAATCACTCTGAAGATACTCAGACTCAATCTGTCCAATTGTTGATAAACTTTGTCAAAACATTGGCTGATAACTGTAAAATTGTGAGACACATTTACAGAAAAGCTATTAAGAGCTTCTACATCTAATTGTGGTACACCTTTTTCCACTTCTGGGCTAGGGATATTATGCTGTCCCAATCCTTTGGGTTCCTTAACTTCTGATGGGCTGAGGACCTCTTCTTTTTGGGGTCCTTTCCCTTTAAGGAAGCTAACTGATCCCAAGGATTCCAGTTCTGCACTTAGCCTTCTACTTCTTTCTTTGGGATCAACCTTTGCAGAGAAATCTGAGATTTCTTTGCCAGAGAAATAACTTTTCTCATACCTGGCTGATCTTCCTGGGTCTGAGCCAGTTTGAATTTTTTCCAATAGCTCACATGCTCTTTCACTAATACCTTGACTCTTTCCTCCTTGGTTGAGTCCAGCTGGGGTGGCATAGGAGGACCAGTATCCCCTTGGGATAACTTGTTGGGCAATGTATGGTTCTCCAACGCTCTGTTGGTAGAGTTGGTGGCTACAGTCCTTGCTGTTGTTGTCCCGTGTGATGCTATGGTCACTGGTTCAAGCCCCCTCAATGCGCTTGTGACTGGAGTCCTTGCGCGCACGGGTTCCTCCGGGCAGAGATCCATACAATGGGGCTATACCTATTGCACGGGTGTTGCGCCTGTTTTGGTACATAGCACCAAAATGAATGAGTAAGTCTTTTTTTGAAACTTTTGAGAAAAGACTTAAAAATATAAAAAATAATATTTTTTGTGTATTTTTATTTTTAATAATTTATTTATATATATTTTAACTCACTTAAATTTAAATTCAAGGGTACCAACACTTGTTTGGGATCACAACTGTCCTTGGGGGGTATTCCAACGGGGTCTGAGTGAGTTCCAATCAGATCCTGGGATAAATCCAAGGGTAAGTCCAAGGGTACACTTTCTTGGACGTCCTCTGGGAGGTCCTGGTCAATGAGATCACCAAAAACCAAATCCACTGAGGTGGATAAAAACAAAAAAATATAAGTTTAATACTTTTTTGTATTTTTACGTGGCAAGATGATATTTTTAGAAAAATAATCACTTTTATTAGTTTTGGATTTTTCTTTATCTTCAGGATTATTTAGTTTATAAATATAAAGCTTCCTTTGATAAATAATCCAATTCTTATGTTGCCTTAATAAAGAATTGAAATTGATAATTCTTTCAAGCTCAAGTTCTTTGTCCTTTATAACCTTCTGTTTATAATAAAGCAATTCCTCTTGTTGTTTCTCAGGAGTTATAATAACAGGGAAAAAGTTACAGAGTTTCTCTTCTTTTTTATTTTTAAGAAGGTTAAAATAATAATTGATCAATTCTCCGTTGGTCTTAAGAACCACTAGAGAAACAAAGGATCAAAAAATATATGTTATAAGTATTTTAACTTATTTTTAAGAAAAATAGAATGGTCCAAGGAATAAATAATCAAAGATTAATTATTTAAGGATATTTCCTGGCCAGAACCCCAGTTTTCAGCTCTCTGATACCGGGAACCTTGCAGTCCTTTAGCTACAGAGAGTGATAAAAATACCGGAATAATAATAATAATTATTATTCCAAAAATAAATGCTTAGAGGCTCAAATAAATGATATAATAAGAGCAGTTGCAAGGTTTAATTGATTTGGTAATAAAAGGTTTTCAATATGTATATAAAAGAGGGGCCACAGTATTATACTACTGGGGGTCTTTACAGACAAAGCAACCTCTCTTCAAGGGGCCTCCTTAGGCAGTTTAAGAACCTTGAAATGAAGATGGGTGCCTTAGAAAGGGCTTATTCCACTAATGGCCGTGCATAACAGCACACTGGCCTAGACAGGAAGGGAAACACTTACTCTGAGCACTTTATCACAAAAATTCTGCAATAATGGGAAGGGTTTCAGAGCAGATGGGGTGGATTGCCTGACTAAACTTCAAGGGTTGATTGGTTTTAAGAAATGAACAATAATACTACAGACTTGGTCATGAATCACTTGCTTAGAATCTTCATAAGCACTTGAATAACAATGAAATGTTTTCTGATTGTTAATAATAATTCCTGATAAACTGATGATGGAATAATGGATCCAAAGAGTTCTGTATAAATACATTTTTGGGGTGATTTTGAGCTTCTCAGGGCGCGTAGGAAGAGTTCTGCTCATGGGCTGAGGCTGGCAAGCCATTCAGAGCAAGATTAGAACGTCCACTTGGTGCTGTTAATCAGCTGACCTTAGATCTGCTGGATTTCTGTACTATTTTAGCCACAGGGTCTGTTAATCTATTATAGTGTAAATTTGATCATTCTGCACTCATCCTTCATTTGTACTATTATTGTTGCTTTAAAGTGAACAGATGTGGACGTTTACTGATTTTCCATCATTTGTTGATCACGTAAATAATTTTCAATAATTTTTATGAACACTCCTTGTAGTTTTTTGTGGTCTTCAAAGATCAGAGTCAATGATTTATGTGGTAATCCTTGATCTTTAATTTATTATTAAAAAATGTACTAAACTTAATTTTTATTAATTTTAATTAAGTTTTGATCTTTTTAGATTATTACTAATGCATATGTCAACTTGTTAAATATGCCAGGCAACCCTAATTAGGTTGTAGTGTTGGGATTCAAGCTCATTATCAAGCTCATGCTCACATTATTTCCTCAATTTATTTCTTCAGCTTATCTTCATTTCATTTCTTATTCTATTTTGTATTTTCATCTCTTCATTTTGTCCACTGGCGCTGTGTCTTGTCATACTCACATCCCACACGCGCGCCTTCTCAAAAGTCTACTGCTGTCAATACTCCAACTCTAGTCACCTCATGGCCAACTGGTTGAGTTCCCGCAAGACCACGGCTGAAGGCTGATTACCTTCATCCACCACGCTACCATCTACATCAACCTTTGACCAACGCTACCCTCAAGATCAACCTCCAGCTGACCTCACCTTCAAACCACCCGCTGCCGCCAACGCTCACGCTCATTCCTTGCTGAACATCAAGACTCCCACCTTGATCTATTTCAATTCTCACTTTCTGTGATTTCTTCTGTTTCTGCGAGTCTCCACACTGTCTGGTCCTTTTTAAGGTGTTTATTCATATCTCCCCTTTTATTCTTTACTCACTCCTTGCTGAAATACATCCCCTTTGTAAGTCAATCATACTTTCAGATTTACAGTCCCAAGGAACCTCACTGCACCAGACAGGCTCAATGTCTGACTTGGAAGAACAACCCAATCCATCTAAACTCAAAATCCTTCTGCTCAACAACACAAACTTCCCTTCTTGGAGTCTTAGAATCAAGAGCTATCTCCGCAGGAAAGGTCTTCTTGACCTCACCCTAGAACCCCCTCCATCACCGTTGACTGGTCCTCTGAAGAAGAAGATCTACAAAGCTGCGAAAATCATCATTCAACACCTTGGCAAATCAGCTTTTGAGTCAATTGTCAACAAAAATAATGACGGAGATCCTTACGCCATTTGGAAGGCCATCCTTGAACAATATGCTTCACAGTCCTCAAATAACCGTGGACGCATCTGGCTCAACTTCATCCGTTATCTCTTCAAAGGCAATTTGAAAACCTACATCAAGGACTGCAGAAAACTTATGAAAAAACTCACTGTTGTCTGACTCAAGGTCCCGCCCAATATTTTGAGCTACACCATCCTTGCCAAGCTTCCCAGCTCTTTCTATCACATTGTTGATTCCCTAATTATGAACAATTCCCTTCTTCAGAACCCAACTGGGATCCTGAAAAAGCTCTGCAAAGTTCTCCATCTCAAATCCTCTCGATTGCCAGATTCCAATACCATCCCTGACAACCCTCCTTCTGTCGCTCTCCACAAATCTGCCAGAAGGAAAAGACCTAAACACCCCTGCTGCAAAGGAAACCACAATCCATTATCCGAACATCCAGAAAGCAAGTGCTGGTCCCTGCACCCTCATCTCAGACCCAACTGGAACAAAACCCCCTCATCTAATCTCCACACCTCAAATGAAAGCTCTAATCCTGTTTGTGACGACAACACTAAGAAGGCCAAACTCCATTTCAACTCACAAATTTACCTGTCTACCAATTGGAACTGCTCCCTTCTTCCTGTTCTGGATTCTGGAGCTACTCATCACATTGTGAACAATCATCAGTTCTTGTTTGAATGCATGCCTATCCATCTCAAAGTAGGAACAGTTTCCCCCAACAATTCCCTCACCGCTACCCACTCTAGTTCAGCCAAACTCATTAATCACCTTGGCGTCACCATCATCTTGCAAGACGTTCTGCTCATCCTGTCCATCAATCAATGTCTCATTTCCCTCACTCGACTAAACTCCTCCAATGTCACCTTTTCTAAGGTTGGATATTCAGGTCTTGAAGTAAAGCTGGACAAGATCAGTTTTGTTGGAACAATGAACAACAAACTAACCAAACTGTGCAGTACCAGATTCTTACATTCCATTCCATCCACTCTTCTCCTTAAAGCCCCTGAAAATCTCTGGCATTTGCAACTTGGTCACGCAAGCTCCCAGTCTCTCAAGACTCTCAACCTATGCTCTGAAGAACCAACTACTGCCTGACAGATCTGTAAGACTTGCAAGCAAGTCTCCACTCCATTCAACCACAAATTCAAGAAAGTCTCCAAACCACTTGAAGCTGTTCATCTTGACGTGGTTGGACCCTTCTCCATAACCTCCAACTCTGGTTTCTCTTACTTTCTTTTATTAACTGATCAATTCTCCGGTTATTGATCTTTTGCCCTCCTCAAGCAGAAGAGTGACTCTCTGTCGGCCATCAAAGATTTTGTTTCTCAATCCAAACGCCAAACTGGTCACACTGTGAAGCTCCTGATTTCCAACAATGGCGGCAAATTAATTTCCTCAAAGCTACACTCCTTCTGTCTTGAAAAAGGAATTGCTCAACACTTTTCACCTCCTCACACCCCACAACAAAATGGCCTAGCCAAACGGTCAAACCGGCTTATTTTGGAGAAGGCTTTCTGTTTGTTAAATCAAATCAATCTTCCTCTGAAGTTCTGGGATGAGGCAGTTAACACTGCCACTAACATCCTTAACTTCCTTCCTTCAAGATCCTGTGGGAACCTAATTCCCTACAAAGCTTGGTACAAATGCTCCTTTAATCTCAATTGTCTACGTCCTTTTGGGTGTGCCGCCTTCTCAGTCATTCCCCAGTTCAACCAAACATTCAAGCTCCTTCCCACCAGCAAAAGAGCTATCCTGCTTGGGTACTTCAATGACTTCTTGTTATTTAGACTGCTTGATCTGGAGTCCTCCAGAATCTTCATCTCCCCCAACTTGTCCTTTGATGAACTCTCATTTCCTTCTCCATCTGGGTCCAAGCCCTTTTCTCCCTCTAACAACTCTGATCATCTTGTAATGACTCCCACCGCTCCCCCCTCTTTTCCAATTGAAACTTCACCAAACTCCTCCTCCACTGTTTCCTCCACTCCTGCATCATCCTTGCCTCTCTCTGCTTCCACTTCTCCCACTTCTGAAACCTCTCCTGCTCCTTATCATCCTTCTGTTGAAATCCTCCCATCCATCCATAAACCTTCCCATGACAGGCTTACTCATGCTAACATTATCCCTCATCCTTGGCGTCCAAAATCTAGAATTGGACTCTCCTCCATCTATCTCATCGTTGAAAACAACTATTCCAATCTCACCTTTGTTAAGGAAGCTCTTGCCTCCAAGTACCAAGAAGAATGGATTGAAGCTATGAGAAATGAAGAGTTGAATCTGCTCAACTATCAAATCTGGGAAGAAGCCGTTCTACCTGATGGCAAGTCGGGACTTAATTGCGTCTGGGTCTTTCAAAACAAACAAGACAATCAAAATAGGATCATCAAATTCAAAGCCTGACTTTGCGTTGTGGAAACCAAAGGGGCAACACCCCCGAAGTTGTCCTCAAGTTTCGGAATTTATTGATTGAAGTGTCTCTAAGGAGATTGGATGCAGCCGGTCAAGAGAGAGAGTGATAGAGTGAGAAAAAGATGAATTCCTTTCTTTCCAATCCAATCCAATCTGATCTGATGATAAGGTGATCCAGTGATCTCCCCCTGTCCTACAACCCGGATTTGAGAGTGAAGTATTTAAGTCCTTCCTCTCAACCCTAACCTAAGTACAACCACAAGTAAGCAAGAATGACAAAATAAAACCCTTAAGCACAGAACCCTAGCCCAACCCTAACCCTCCAACCCATGCCCCTCAATATCAACGTACACCCGGTTTGTCCTTCTCATGGCGCGTCCGCCCGACAACCCGTTCCAGGTATCCGGGGCGTACCTGCGTGATCCAATCCGTGCATTGCAAGACGCGCAAGCCGTCCAATCCGCGCGAGCCTTCCAATCTGTGCAATCCTTCAAATCCGCGCAAGCTTTCCAATCCAGGCAATCCGTCCGTTCCGCAATACGTGTGGCCGGTCCGTCTCACGTCTCCAGGTGCTGAGCCCAACCCAACCGCTGCTGGGCCTACCTGACTGCTGCTGAGCCTGTAGCGCGGCTAGCTGCGGTGAGGCCCTACCCATTGCTGAGCGTGCCGCCGCTGCTGAGCCTGCTGCTATTGCTGAGCGCGCCACCCGCAGCCCTTTCACAACTTGCATCCATAAAAGAGCACCACAGCGTCCAGGGTTTCAACCAGCAATATGGCTTGATTTCACCTCAGCCTTTTCCCCCACTGGGGACAAGACCTTGCTCCAAATGCTCATCTCTCTTGCTGCTCATCTAAAGCTTAAATTTCATCAAGTTGACGTCAAAGCCGCCTTCCTGAATGCCCCGCTTTTTAAAGAAGTCTACCTAACTCCGCCTCCACATATAGACGTGGCTCACGGCAAGTATCTCAAGCTGAAAAAGGCACTCTACGGCCTCAAACAGGCCCCTGTGGCCTGGTATGAAACCCTCAGCAACTGGCTGATAAGCTGCGACTTTCACAGAAGCAAAGCCAATCAATGCGTATTATGGAAGAACAGAACTTACCTCTACGTCCATGTTGATGACATTGCCATCTTCAGTGACCAGCCGGACGTATTCATTGGCCAAATTAGCTCAAGGTTCAAAATAAAGGATCTGGGTCCAGCTTCTCTACTACTCGGAATGAATGTCACGCACCTTCCGGACGGCTTCAAGGTATCTCACGGCTCATACATTGGGCAAGTCTGTGCGCAATACTCCCTTCCTGCTCACAAATTGTTCTTGACCCCCTTCAAGCCTTAGGGCAAGTTGTACCCATCAAGCAAAGAAGATCATGAGGAATTCTTCCAATTGGGCGCCAACTATAGGAATATCATTGGGGAACTTAATCACAGCAGCACCTGCACCAGGCCAGACATCACCTTTGCGGTTAATTAACTTTCTCAGTTCCTGGTAAAGCCCAACTTACATCACTTTCAAGCTGCTCACCACGTCCTCCAATATCTTCAACACAGCCCTAATTGTGGGTTGTGCTTCAAGTCTTCCCCCTCATCAGCTAATCTCAAGGCGTATGTTGATGCCAACTGGGCGACTAGTCCGACAACCAAAAAATCAATCTCAGGCTTGGTTGCTGTGGTGAACCATTTGGGACACCATGGGAAAAGAATTTAAAAATTTTCCTTGCGCATCACGCGTCCCTCATCCTTATTCTCATCCTCGCGCGTTGCGCATCCCTCATCCGCATTGTCATTGTTGCGCGGCTCTCACTGTCATCATTGCGCGCCGCTCATCATCAGCCTTGCGCGCCACTCATCATCATTGTTGCGCGCCGCTCACCGTCATTGTTGCGCGCTGCTCACCGTCATCGTCGCACGCCGCTCACCGTCATTGTCGCGCGCCGCTCATCATCATCGTTGCGCGCTGCTCACTGTCATTGTCGCGCGCCGCTTACGGTCATTGTCGCGCGCCGCTCATCATCATTGTTGCGCGCCAATCATCATCATTGTTGCGCGTGGCTCATCATCATTTTCGCCCATTGCTCATCCATACCTTACCAAACCCATCCCAACCGCACCTCCAAGCGCTTTTCCAATCCTTGGATCCCTCAATCTATCAGTCGCCAATCTCAAGCCTGTCAGGAATTACTCAATCTCCTGGAGCCAATCTCCTATCCGCCCATCCACGCTCTCACAAACTTCATCCGTCACCCTTTCCTGGGACTCTCCCACCCTCTTCCGCCTTTGGCCAAGGGGTGGAGAGTGTTGACTACCTCCCGCGGACATCTGCGGCGGTCCGGTTCATTTTGCTTTCCTACCTCGTCCGCCTTTGGACAAGGGGTGGGTGATTCCGGTATTGTTGCACGCGCCCATCCACGGATGGACGCGAGTGATCACCTGATTTTCTTTCTTTTTTCCGCTCTATTTGTAGAATCCGTTGTACATAGTCTAACAGGGCCTCCTACCCATATAATGAGGGGATCTCCCCTGCCTTTTGGAACGGGAGGGGATCATCAGCCAGCATGGAATCAGCATAATCCTATCATAACATCAGATATCTATGAATACCCCTTGATCCTTGAGCCTCCATACTCAAACCCTTGATCCTTGATCCTTATCACCAACCAATAGCTTTGCTGGTTGAAGAAGAATTTGTCTAATCAAATTCTTGAGTGTGTTACACCACTCCTGAGCCCTTTATCCGACCATACTGGTCCTGATCACCCTTTGATTATCTTTTTGGAACCAGTCATTTTTGACTGAAGAGGTTTTATTAAGCTTAAAACCTGGAGTGTTAAACCTCCCTTCCCTTCTTTTGAAGTGGAATTCCCCCACACTACTCTAGAGTTCCTTGAGAAGTGTTGGGTTATTCTTGTTTGAATCAGTTATTGTTTTGCTTCTAGAGCTTCTTCAAACAATTAGCTTTGTCTTGTGCAGCCACCCACAGTTATCTGGTACCCTTCAAGCGCTTGATTGCGGAAAGTTGGGCAGGCTCATTGAGAACCTGGAGGTTTTTTGGGATTGAGTTGATCTTTCCCAAGCTCCTGCTGACAACCAGAGCTATTAGCTTGTGGGCGTTGTCACTTACAATTGCCTTTTCTTGTTGAACTCTGAACAATTCTTGACTCCTTCTATTCAAGTGTTCCCCGACATCATCTTGCCTCAGATAGTGTTGTCTCCCAGCTACCAACCACTACAATCTTTATCCTCTTACTTTTGGTTCCCCGTTTACCAGGTTCTGGAATCTGATCTTGGTTACATTGAAATATTTTTGTAAAACTCAGGAGGGCAGCCTAAAAAAGCACCTATCCCCTCCCCAGAACTTCCAACGCCCTGCGCCGTTTGGAGTCTTACATTTGGTCCCCCAGGCCAGGATCAAACCAGCAACCTTGGGATTTACAGTCCCAAAATTGTAGAATCAACTCCAATCTTTTTCTCCTTTTTTCTTTTTTTCTTTTTTTCTGTGTTTCTGTTATCATCTAGATCCAATCCGTGGAGGCAACTTGTTCCAGAAGTAAGTCCTCCCAATTGTGCACCATCAAGGGGTTTGATCCTAGTCGTTTTTTGAAAACCCTACCCTTGCCACACTTGTGAGCCACTTTGAAATTCTGTTCTTTGGATCCCTTAGGAAATCGTTTGGAAAAATGGAACCTATTGGTACCTCTTCAACCCCTGTTTGGGCCAAGATGATCAAGATCAAACCTCAGAACAAGAACTTATGCTTTAACGGTACAAATGTTGAACGGTTCCTGGATTCCTACAAGATGGCTGCTGAAGTGGACGGTGCCAGCAAATTCAACATGGCTTATCAACTGCAATTCTTTATCTCCTCTTATGAAGTCATGGAAGTGATTGAATCCCATGACTGGGGACTTCTTAAGGAGGCAATGATTGCCTACTGGGGCAAAATTGATATAGCTAGGTTCACTCTCCAAGATCTGGATGCCCTAGTCTCCCAATGGACCTCCAACGGTGGTATCTCCTCAGCCTCTGACTATCAAGCTTTCAGAAAATCTTGGGATCCTATCCAGTCCTATGTTATCCAAAACAATCACATTGATACGTTGGACAAAATTTGAGTGCAATTTTTTCAGTCTTTCTCTCCAGGAGTGCAGGAAAGAATTAAGGATGAATTGGTGAAATCTGGATCCATGATCACCACAAGAGATAATTGATTCAAGCTCCCTGCTTTCATGGTTCTTAGGAATACTGTGGATAAGGTGATGAAAGGTCAAAAAGCTCTCACCTTTGAAAAACCTAGAATCACTGAAACAGTCCTTGCCCCCTCTTTTCAAGCATCTAACAAAATCATGAATAAGATGGAAGCCAATTGCAGGCCTAAACCAAATCCTCAGACCCACCGGGAGACACCTACTATTGATGAGATCACCAAACTCCTGCAAGCTTTTGAGAATAAAATGGATCAGAAACTCTCCTCTCTGGTTGTCCCCAAACACTCCAACTCTGTCCCTAGGTCAAACATAGTTTGCTATTATTGCCACAGAGAAGGTCATGGAACTGGTTGCTGTCCTGAGCTCCAGAAGGACAAGTAGGAAATATTGGTGGAACAGAAAGGGAGTAACTTCTTTCTTCCTAATGGTGCACTTATCCCTTTCAATTCATCTCGTCCAATTTGTCATGTGGTGGCCTCTTTCCAGCCTCCTGCTCCCAAGAAGGCATCCTTGGCCTATTTGGATTTTTGGTCTGCTTGTGGAACCCTTCAAGCTTGGTATCCTCCTGCTGTCTCTTCTTCCAGCTTTTCTGGAAATTATCAATCTGATCCAGCTAGGTAACAACATGAAGAACCCAGACTTCATAAAGCTCCCCCTGTTCCATCTTCAATTCTTCAAAAAACCGGTCAAATGTCAATCTTCACTGGAGCCTCCTTCTTCTGAGGTAGAAGACATGGAAGTAGAAAAGGAACCCCTCATGCATAGGTTCCCAGAATACTCTGATCCTGTCCCTCCCCCATCCAAATCACCTTCACCAACTGATCCAGTTATAGTTCCACCCTCACCTGAACTTCCTCTTCCAACTCAACCCAAGGTTTGATTTGAAAGGGGAATTTCCAAGGACCACCCCAATGCTGTGGAGGGGGTATTAAAGAAAATCTCTGATCTTAAAATCCCTGATCTAACCTTGGCTGAACTACTTTCCATCTCACCATCTGTGGCTGAAGGCATGAAGAAATGGGTTTCTCGGCAACATGTGGAGATTGTTCCTGATGAATTGAAAGTTTCCTCTGGAACCTTGATCAAAGACTCCGGTGGAACAGATCCTCCTTCTGATTCAAATATTTATTCTTGTCCTCTTGGATTTTTACCATGCTCTCTAGGTGACTCATCCAAAACGGTTTCTCTACTCATCAATTCTGGGTCCCAACTAAACTTAATTTTGGATGCAATGGCCTGCAAGCTCAATCTCAGTCCAAGGGTCAGCTTCAACTTTGCTGTTTATGGAATTGGGAATCAATCTTGTGAGTTGGTGGGTATTGCTGAGGATGTGCCAGTTTTAATTGGTTGAAATATTGTTGGAACCTGTTACTTTTGGATCACTTGTTTGGAAGGTCCTATGATTTTGGGTTGTCCTTTCTTAATAGACTTTGGAGCCACCCTGATGTTTTCCAATCAAGTTGGGGAGAGGATTCTTCTTCCTGATGCTGATGGTAGGAAGATTGAAGTTCCTCTCTGTTCTTTGGATTCTGGTTGTTGGGAAAGAGATTTCCCTGGTTTTCACCTAAATTGGTTCTGAAGGGGAAGCAGAAGGATTCTTCTAACTCCTCTCATTTTTTAGCAGAATAGTTGGTAATACTAATAGTTGTAGTTCTTCTAAGCCTCGGAATACAACTACAGGGCCAAATTTTATCTCTGAGGCATATTTTTCATCCTTTTCATCTCTTTCTTCTTTTTCTTCTGATCTTGAAAATGTCCAAAATCAAAACCATGTTAAAACACAAAATTCCAAAATTATTTCTCTTCTCTCTGGTTCTGTTGTTTTTTCTTTTCCTTGTACTCTTATCACTGATAAATCTTCCTCTAGCCCTGCTTTGATTCTCTGCAATGAGTATAAACTAGATCCTGATCTCAATTCTTTTCTTAATGGTTTTGCTATGGAGGAGTATGGGCTTCAGTGGAGACACTTGGGGGTAAAAGTAAGTGCTCCCAATTTTGCACCATCAGGGCATTCTTCTACCATAGTTTTCAAAACTCTACCTTGTGCCTCACATGTGAGCAAAGCGTTATTTTTTGGATCCTCTTTTATGGAAAAGGCACCCTTTGAAAATTTTATGGAACATAAAACTTGGAGAATGTTGGAATCTGGTCTCAATTGTTGTACTCAGGTCTTGCTGGTGAATGCTTTGAGGAAACAAGAACTTCTCTCTTTTGCCACTAAATATAAGCCAGTTGCAAAAAAGGTCCAGACTGTCAACCAACCCATGCCTCTCAATCTTAATCCTCCTCTCATGTGTCCTCCTCTATCTCTTGATCCTTATTGTGGTCTATCTCACTCCCTTATTGGCCCCTTTGTACCTTGTGGTTGTGTCACTGAAGAACAATTGAAGGTGGTCAAATTCGGTCCAGATGGATGGCTTTTACCTGATGAGTTAAATTTGATCAAAAATATCTTATGTCTAAGGGAAAAATCTATTGCATTCTGTGAAGAAGAGAGAGGTCTCTTGAAAGAATCCTACGGTCTCCCTTATATCATCCCTGTAGTTGAACACAATCCTTGGCAAAAGAAAAATATCCCTATTCCTGCTGCAAAAGTTGACAAATTCATCAAGTTGGTCCGCAAACAAGTCTGTACCGGTTTATATGAACAGTCAACCTCCAGTTACTCTAGCCCTGTTTTCTGTGTTCTAAAGAGTAATGGTAAACTTAGAGTAGTTCATGATCTCCAACCTCTCAATAAAGTTACTATTAAGGACTCTGGTGTTCTGCCTGCCACTGAAGAATTTGTTGAATCCTTCTCTGGGAGAGCCTGTTATGGTCTAGGAGACATCATGGGGGGTTACGACAAATAATCTTGGCATCCTATTTCTTGGCTGCTCACTACTTTCAATACTCCTCTTGGTTGATTTCAACTGACTTGATTGCCTCAAGGTGCCACCAACTTGGTTGCAGTCTATCAGGCTCAGATGATGTGGATTCTCCAAGACGAAATCCCGGATCATGCGGGTATCTTTATTGATGATGGTGGAATTAAAGGTCGAGTTTCTGACTATGATAATGAGCTCTTACCTTGGCACTCAGGAATTCAACAATTTATCTGGGAGTATGCTACTATCTTGGAAAGGATTTTGTTTTGAATCAAGGAATCTGGCCTTACTGTCTCTTGATCAAAACTTGCCGCCTGTGTCCCTGCCTTGGAAATCATTGGTCATATAGTCTGCAAGGAAGGAAGAAGGATGGCACCCTCTAAAGTCAACAAAATCATCTCCTGGCCTACTCCAATAAATCCAACTGAAGTTAGAGGTTTCCTAGGTTTTGTAACTTATGTCAGGATCTTCATTCCCTCTCTATCCAAAATCTGTGCACCCTTGCGTTGTCTAACCAGAAAGGAAGCTGAATGGATTTGGACCCAAGATTGCAAACAATCATTTCAGTTGCTCAAAACTATTGTTGGCAATGACATAGTTTTGAAAAATATCTCTTATGGGCCTGGAGCTGGAAAAATAAAATTGGCTGTTGACCCTAGTTATCAATCTGTTGGGGCTGTCCTTACTCAGGAGGATGAAAATAGTTTGGACCGCCCTTTTCTTTATGAATCTTTGCTATTTTTGGATGTGGAATCTAGATACTCTCAGCCGAAACTGGAACTCTGTGGTGTGGCCCAAATGCTGAAGAAACTCCAAACAGTACTCTGGGGACAAAATTTTGAATTGCAAGTTGACCCTTGATCCATTGTGGAAATGATCAATGCTCCCAGTCTTCCAAATGCTCCAATCACTCTCTGGGGAGCTTTTATCCAGCTTTTCTCTTTTGATATTGTCAATAGGCCTGGGAAATCTTTTACTATGCCTGATGGTTTATCTAGAAGACCTATTGGAGACAATGAATCAGATGTTGGAATGGATTTCAATGAGGAAGAACCCTTGACCCCCTGATCTCTCTGCCAAAGAATTTTGATCCCTTAAAAGAAATTCCCCTAGTTTCTTTGTCCAAGGTTCTAGGCTCATGAAAAGAGGAACTCCTTGTGCGCTTTTTGTGGTTACTATCCCGGCTAAGCAAGATTTGATCTTTGAAAGTCTCCATGAGGGCCTTGGTCATCGTGGGGAAACCAAAACTTATCAAAAATTATCCAAACAATTCTGGTGGCCATCTCTGAAGAAATCTGTCTCTCAATGGTGCAAGAGTTGTGAAGTTTGTCAAAAAGGTGATCTTAGGCGTCCAGCAGAAATTTGCTATCCTACTGGGGAGTCCACTGTCTTTGGAAGGGTTGCTATGGATGTGGTTCATATCAAGGCAGGTGGTGCTAAGTACCTCATTGTGGCTAGGGATGATTTTTCTGGATGGGTTGAAGCCAAATTCCTTAATAACCTTTGTTCTGAATCTGTGGCAGCTTTCCTTCATGAGAATTGGACGATGTGTTACAGTTTGGCTTGATCTTATTCTACTGATGGTGGCTTGGAATTTGGTGGAAAACTGGCTGAAATGATACAATTGCTCCCTGGGCAACATAGAGTTACTACTCCCTATTATCCTGAAGGACAAGGCATGGTGGAAAGGGGCCATGCTCCCTTGAAGGCTGCTTTGGTTAAACTGGCTGGTGAAAGTGCCAAGAATTGTTGGAAGTTTCTCCCCTTGGTCCTCTTCTCTGATCAAATTTCCACCAAGCAAACCACTGGCTACTCTCCTTATGAAATCCTCTTTGGTCAGAGTTCTGTTCTTCCTCTTGATCTTGAAATGGAGTCTTTCTTGGGCATCTCTTGGGAACAAGTTTCCTCAACTACTGACCTATTAGTTGCCGGATCAAAGCAACTGGAGCGGAGTGAAGATATTTGTAACAAAGCTTATCAGAAGATGATGGAATCAAGAGCAAAATCAGTTCAGTATTGGGAAGATAAACATCTAAATTGAATCAGGGATCCTTTAAACCCTGGTGATCTGGTATTGGCTCATAATTGATCTTTAGAGACTCAGTGGGGAAAACTTTTTTCAAATTGTTGGAATGGTCCTTATAGAGTAGTTTTTCAAGTTGGAGGTGGATCTTATGTTTTGGAAGAACTGGATGGTACTCAGTTGGCTAGAAGGTTCTCTGCTGATCAAGTTAAGAGATTTCATTTTTGTGGGGGCAATGTGGGTTCAAAGTAAGTCCTCCCAATTTTTCACCACCGGGGTCTTCTGCTACGTTTTGTTGTAAAAACTGTACTTTATGCCACATACGTGAGCACCAGGGACACCTTTTTTTTCTTTTATCTTCTCCACATTTAGGCCCTTTTGGATGGATCAAGATGGGTTTCAATGTTTTTTTAGAGGATCAAGAAACGGCCAATTATTTTCTTTTTTTTCATGCTTTTAAAATTAGGATGCAGACTAGGGACAGTCTTTAAGTTGGGGAGAGATGTGGTGAACCATTTGGGACACCGTGGGAAAAGAATTCAAAAATTTTCCTTGCGCGTCGCGCGTCACTCATCCTTATTCTCATCCTTGCGTGTTGCGCATCCCTCATCCGCATTGTCATTTTTGCGCGCCGCTCACTGTCATCATTGCGCGCCGCTCATCATCAGCGTCGCGCGCCGCTCATCATCAGCATTGCGCGCCGCTCATCATCAGCGTCCCCTGCCGCTCATCATCATTGTTGCGCGCCGCTCACCCTCATCGTCGCGCGCCACTCACCATCATTGTTGCGCGCCGCTCATCATCAGCCTCGCGCGCCGCTCATCATCATTGTCGCGCGCGGCTCACCATCATTGTTGCGCGCGACTCATCATCATTGTTGCGCGTTTCTCATCCATACCTTACCAAACCCATCCCGACCGCACCTCCAAGTGCTTTTCCAATCCTTGGATCCCTCAATCTCCCACCTCACTCAATCTATCAGTCGCCAATCTCAAGCCTGTCAGGAATTACTCAATTGCCTTGAGCCAATCTCCTATCCGCCCATCCGCGCTCTCACAAACTTCATCCGTCACCCTTTCCTGGGACTCTCCCACCCTCTTCCGCCTTTGGCCAAGGGGTGGAGAGTGTTGACTACTGCCCGCGGACATCCGCGGCAGTCCGGTTCATTTTCCTTTCCCACCCTGTCCGCCTTTGGACAAGGGGTGGGTGATTCCGGTATTGTCGCGCGCGCCCATCTACAAACGGATGCAAGTGATCACCTGATTTTCTTTCTTTTTTCCGCTCTATTTGTAGAATCCATTGTACATAGTCTAACAGGGCCTCCTACCCATATAAAGAGGGGCTCTCCCCTGCCTTTTGGAACGGGAGGGGATCATCAGCCAGCATTGAATCAGAATAATCCTATCATCACATCAGATATCTATGAATACCCCTTGATCCTTGAGCCTCCATACTCAAACCCTTGATCCTTGAGCCTCCATAATCAAACCCTTGATCCTTGATCATTATCACCAACCAATAACTTTGCTGGTTGAAGAAGAATTTGTCTAATCAAATTCTTGAGTGTGTTACACCACTCCTGAGCCCTTGATCCGACCATACTGGTCCTGATCACCCTTTTATTATCTTTCTGGAACCAGTAACGTTTGACTGAAGAGGTTTTATTAAGCTTAAGACATGGAGTGTTAAAACTCCCTTCCCTTCTTTTGAAGTGGAATTCCGCCACGCTACCCTTGAGTTCCTTGAGAAGTGTTGGGTTATTCTTGTTTGAATCAGTTATTGTTTTGCTTCTAGAGCTTCTTCAAACAATTAGCTTTGTCTTGTGCAGCCACCCACAGTTATCTGGTACCCTTCAAGCGCTTGATTGCGGGGAGTTGGGCAGGTTCATTGAGAACCTGGAGGTTGTTTGGGATTGAGTTGATCTTTCCCAAGCTCCTGCTGACGACGAGAGCTATTAGCTTGTGGGCATTGTCACTTACAATTGCCTTGTCTTGTTGAACTCTGAACAATTCTTGACTCCTTCTATTCAAATGTTCCTCAAAATCATGTTGCCTCAGATAGTGTTGTCTCCCAGCTACCAACCACTACAATCTTTATCCTCTTACTTTTGGTTCCCCGTTTACCAGGTTCTGGACTTTGATCTTGGTTACATTTAAATATTTTTGTAACACTCAGGAGGGCAGCCTAAAAAAGCACCTATCCCCGCCACAGAACTGCAAACTCCCTGCGCCGTTTGGAGTCTTACATTGCTCAATGGTTTGGAAGTGTCATCACTTGGAAGAGCAGAAAACAACCCACCTTATCACTATCAACCACGGAGGCCGAGTACAAAGCGCTGGGCAAAGCTATCAAGGAGCTGAGCTGGGTGAAATCGCTCATGAGCAAGTTTTTGCCAAGCGAAGCAGCTAAACCAGCCACCATACACAAGGACAATGAGGGGTGCATCAAGCTGGCGCTCAATCAAGCCAATCACGCCACCTTCCACACAAAGCATATGGAACTACGTTTTCACTATGTTCGCAACAAAATCCTCAAGAATTCCATCAAGATTCAGAAGATATCCTCAAAGAAGAATCTAGCGGACTTTCTGACAAAGCTGGTGCCCCAAATAGCTCTCCGTAATGCACTCGACGCTCTGAATATTGCGGAATAATCTGAGCAAGGGAGGCTTTTGGGATTCAAGCTCATGCTTGAGCTCATGCTCACATTATTTCTTCAATATATTTCTTCAGCTTATTTTCATTTCATTTCTTATTCTATTTTGTATTTTCATCTCTTCATTTTGTTCACTGGCGCTGTGTCTTGTCATACTCACATCCCACACGCGCGCCTTCTCAAAAGTCTACCGCTGTCAATACCCCAACTCTAGTCACCTCCTGGCCAACTGGTTGAGTTCCTGCAAGACCACGGCTGAATGCTGATCACCTTCATCCACCACGCTACCATCTACATCAACCTTCAACCAACGCTACCCTCAAGATCAACCTCCAGCTAACCTCACCTTCAAACCACCCGCTGCTGCCAACGCTCACGCTCATGCCTTGCTGAACATCAAGACTCCCACCTTGATCTATTTCCATTCTCACTTTCTGTGCTTTCTTCTGTTTCTGCGAGTCTCCACGCTGTCTGGTCCTTTTTAAGGTGTTTATTAATATCTCCCCTTTTATTTTTTACTCACTCCTTGGTGAAATACATCCCCTTTTTAAGTCAATCATACTTTCATGTAGCTCTTTTGAGCAGTACCTGTTTGTCAGATTAGTCATGACGGATCCAGACGCGGGGATCAGTCAGTTCAGATGCGCGCGGGGTGGGATCCGCTGCGTGATGGCAGAATTAGCTGCGCGAGGGTCTCTAGTACGCGGGAAACTGCTACTACAAGTATGTAGGGGTATGTAATGATGCGGGGCTGCGCGCGGGAATTGTGACATAACACATTTCCGCATGTAACTCCTAAAATATACACAACACCTTAATTCTGAGTGAATTTTAGGGGTAAATCCTATACATGACAACACGTGTGAAATGTTAGAATGGCCTAAAGGTGCAATACTGGTGTTGTAATTTTTAGTACTTTTCTTTTCAATAATTTTAAAAATGTAAGGACTTGGATTTCAAAGGTGGGGTCAGTGAGTTAACCAACCTAATTCTGGGTGAGGAATCCATTTCTTTAATAATTTTTATGGATTTCTCACTCCTTCTTTTGTTAATTGAGATATTCTTATTTTTCATAGTTTTTTGTTGCTATGACAGGTTGCTCTGTACATAGTAGCAAGCTGACAGAATTTATCATAACCTCATCAAAAACCAGTTGATTTTTTGATCAAAATTGAAAAAAAATCAAAAGAATTTTTTAAAAAAAGAAAAAGAAATTAAATTAAAAAGAAATTGAAAAGGTCCCAAAAATTCTGGTGCAAACCATGGGGGGTTGTATACCCCCATACAAGTGTCCAAATGGGCATGTCAAGGGGTACACAACTGTTTAGGAGGGGTATACAACCCCTGGGGGTTGCACCTGTTTTGCAAAACCCTTTGGAGTTGTGTATGGGCCCCCATTGGTCAAATGGGCCGTGTAGGGGCCTACACAATTCCCACAAAACTAGGGTTTATGAATTTATCATCACCCATTTATTTTTTATCAAAATTTACAATGAAGCTTTTTTTTCTTGAAGAAATATTTTTCAATGAAAAAAAAAAAAAACAAAAACAAAAACAAAAACAAAAGACAAAGAAAAAAAAAGGGAGGTATGCCTGAAATCCACTATTTAATTTTGTGAAAATTTTAATTCTGATACATTCTAATCAAATTAGAAGATGGAGACATTTTTGATTTTTTTTTTGAAAAAATAAAAATAAAAATAAAAAAAGCAAGTGGAAAAGGTTGAAGTTTATTCAGAAATAAGTTATTATGGATTTTCTTTAAATTAATTTGTGTATTTTGGTTGATTACCAAAAGAATGTATTAAAAGAAAACTGAGACAAAATTTACAATTAGATCATGGTATACAAAGTTTTCTCACTTTTAAAATTTTTTTTGCTGCTCTTTCAATATTGTTCAGGGTGTAAGGTCCCTCCAAATCCCCAACATGGCTTGCTTGATTTCCTGGATACAGGGGAAAAGAATCTTTATGGTGAAGGACTCAGGGAATAAAAGAACAGATCTCTAAAGCTCCAAAGGCCTCATGTCTTATAAAAAATCAAAGATTAGAGGCTAGAAAAAATTCAAAATTCTTTTAAATATCAAGATTCATGTGGTTTCATTAGAATTAAAAAAATCAAAATCCAGATATTGGTACTTTTGAAGCTCCAAAAGCTTTATGAACCACAGAAAAAATAAAATCTTAAAGAGCTCAATTAATTCAAGGTCCATCCACTTGTAAATTTTCCTCTGATTCAATTTGGGACCATTTTTTTTTGGGAGATATTATTTGAAACATATGAAGGCCACAAAAGTTCCAAAATATTCAAATTCAAAAATCAATTTCTTCTCATCTGAAAAATGAATTTAATATTAAAGGCTTCAATTCATTCAAATTATCATGCATTTAGTAGTTTTGGATAAATTAAAAATTGCAGATTTTCTCTCTCACCCAAGGAAGCTCATAAAGGTTTAATCCTTTGAAATTTATTTTGAAAACCTTATTTCAATCAAAATAATTTTATCAAAAATTTCCAATGGGAAATAAATTAATTCACCTCCCACCACTTTGACATCATTTTTAGGGGGGCTGGGGGGGGGGGAGAGGGACAATGGCTCCTATGAATTCATTTCTTGTTTCTTTTATGGCCTCAAAATCATAGAATTCTGAAGTTTTGGAACCCTAGAGGCCATTGAAGCCATCACACACTTTTCTCTGAGGCTGAATTTAATGGCTTCAATAGGCTTTCAGATTTGAAAAATGAGCAATGTTAAATTTGCAACCTCAGGGTTGCAAATGGGCATGAATTTGAATTCAAAACCAATATGGGTTGCAAATGGTGATTCATGGCTCAACAAGGAGAAAGCAAAGTTGCTCACAACTTGCGCATCCCTGATTGGAACCCTTTTCAAGTTGCAATCAGGGAATTGAAACTTAGAAAGGGTTGCAATTGGGGATTTGCAACCTCCCAGTGGAGGCACAAGTTGTGAGCGGGGTTTGTGCCTGTTTTCTAGGGGCTAGTCAAATTTTTTTTTCTTTTTTTGGTGTTTTTGTTAATAAATCAAAATATTCAATTATTTCTATTTGATTTTCATTTGATTTTTATTTGATTTTTATTTAATTTAATTTTATTTTTAATTTTATTTTATTTTATTTTCATTTTATTTTTATTTTCATTTCATTTCATTTTATTTTTATTCTTATTTTTATTTTATTTTATTTTATTTTTATTTTATTTTATTTTATTTTTATTTTTATTTTTATTTTTATTTTTATTTTTATTTTTATTTTTATTTTTATTTTTATTTTTATTTTTATTTTTATTTTTATTTTTATTTTTATTTTTATTTTTATTTTTATTTTTATTTTTATTTTTATTTTTATTTTTATTTTTATTTTTATTTTTATTTTTATTTTTATTTTTATTTTTATTTTTATTTTTATTTTTATTTTTATTTTTATTTTTATTTTTATTTTTATTTTTATTTTTATTTTTATTTTTATTTTTATTTTTATTTTTATTTTTATTTTTATTTTTATTTTTATTTTTATTTTTATTTTTATTTTTATTTTTATTTTTATTTTTATTTTTATTTTTATTTTTATTTTTATTTTTATTTTTATTTTTATTTTTATTTTTATTTTTATTTTTATTTTTATTTTTATTTTTATTTTTATTTTTATTTTTATTTTTATTTTTATTTTTATTTTTATTTTTATTTTTATTTTTATTTTTATTTTTATTTTTATTTTTATTTTTATTTTTATTTTTATTTTTATTTTTATTTTTATTTTTATTTTTATTTTTATTTTTATTTTTATTTTTATTTTTATTTTTATTTTTATTTTTATTTTTATTTTTATTTTATTTGTATTTATTTTTATTTGTTTTATTTTAATTTTTTTTCAATGTCTTTTCTTTTCTTTTTTTGCTCACTGCTAATGGGTTGTAAAGGCCGCTTACAATCCATTTTGGGGTTGTGAGTGGCCATTCCAAACTAAAACTGGTTGCAAACTACGCCACACAACCTGGTTTGGGTTGTGAACAAGCTGTGTAGGGTTGTGAATTTAAAAATGGCCTTCAAAAACACTCTGAGATGCAGGTTTGATGGCTAAAAGTAGTTGATTACCATGAATCTAATTGGGAATATATGTAATTGGCTCCTTGATAGCTTAAATTTCTGTATATACAGGTTCTTCTTTTGTTTCATTTTAATTTTCAAATTTTATTGTCCATGTATTACTAATATTTTTTGGTATCTTGGATTGAATTCACATCATAAAAGATCTGGAAATAACTGCCTGAGTGACCCTTGTAGTCAAAATTATTTGATTCATTTTTTTTCCTTTTTCTCTAGTTCATTTTTCTTTTATATTATATTATAGTATTGACTTTTTCTTAGTTTTTCTATTTTTTTTTGAAATCTGAATTATCTTATTGGGAATTGTTTTATGAATGTAATACATTCAGATATAAATATATATATGTATATATGTATATATAATGATAATAAATAATTTTATTTAATTCATTTTTTAAGTGGTATTTTTCAATTATCTAAATTTTAATTTTCTTAGTTGATGTTTTTCATCTACCAATCAAAAACTAAATTATAAATTTTCAAAAAAAAGAATCAATAATCAAAGGGCATAATTTTTCTCACATCTCCCACCCTTAAGCTTGTGTGGTTTTGATGTTGCAGGGATATCTTCTGTGGATGCTGAAATCCTTGAACGCATGCAGTTTTTGGAATTTTTAACTTAGAAATTTTTGCTTTTCAGTTGTTTGTATTTCATCTGAAGGTACCCCAAAAATATTTATTATCATATTTGGGTTGTTCCAAAACCCTGGAAAATCCCTTCAAAAAAAAGAAAATAAGAAAAAGGTGGTTTGTCACCATATTCAACCATTATTTTGAATTCTTTGCTTGGATATTCTTGGATTTTTAACTGCTCAGTTATTTGATAATTATTTCCACAAAACTCAATTTGTATTTATTGGGGAATTTTTCAGGTGGGTTTTGCCTCTCAAAATTTAAATAAAGTAAAAAAAAGGTACACAAATAGAATTAGTTCAACAATCTCTTTGAACCACCTTATTGATTGTTTGTATTTTTTTTTTCATTTTGAAGGCATGCACTCCATATAAATATCAACTGAGAAATTTTTGAGGGTAATATACCTCCCAAGATTTGTCTCATACCCCAAAATAACCTTTTGAGAACCTATTTGGAAACCTTCATGATGCTATTTTTGCTTTTGAGGAAGATTTTTAGAGGGTAAAATACCCTCAAAAATTTTGGTTGAAGGTGATGATTGTAAAAAAAGAGAGTGGGTAGTAATTGAGGGGAAGGAATTAGTATGATTTAACAACTGTCCCTGGCATAAAAGGGGCTTAAGGCATAGGCACTACTACTCATAGAACTCAAGGATGATTTGTTGGAATTGCAATGAAGAAGATGCAAGGAGGAGTTAAAGTGATGGGAGTATGGAAGGATGGAATGGAGAAGTCAAGGAGGATGTTTTTGAATCCTATAAGAGTAACACCAGGAAGGGAAAAGTTGATATGATTTAAGCAGGCTGGGTGAAGGATTTCTTGTGATGAGATGACACCTACTGGTATAGGGACTAACCAGTAAGAAGTAGTATACTAACACCTTTGGGGGAATTTGTCCAGGAGGGAAGGATAAACCAGTACATGTCAGAGCTGAGAAGGTGTCCTTGAGGGATGAGTGATTGGTGATGCAGGTTGGAGTTGCCATGGTATTACATTTTGACTGATTGGGATGAAGGATTTAGTTGACTGGTTGGGTGATGGGCCATTCCAGGAAGGTTTGAAATGTACTGATCTGGAGTCCTGGGAGTATGGGATGAACAGATATCAGAGAGTATGTACTATGTATATACTAAGTGTAATATGTACTAACTTATATACCAATTGGGTTGAGGAGAGATACAGGATGTAGAAAGCCATAGAGGGAGATGTATAGAGCCTTGGAAGGTTGACTGAAGCACATGAAACAGTGGTAAGGTTTACATGGACATAGAGCTTATACCATAGAGTCCAAGGGTGAACCTGGTAGGAGAAGATGGAGACTGCAAGGTATGCATGGGTACTATCTAGTGGAATGTACAGGAGTAAGTGAAGTTTGATTTTATATGAGGGGGAAGCTGATGAATAGGTTGGATTGGTTTACTTGAAGGATTGTCAGAACTACATTCATGACAGGCTCATAAAACTAATTTTCACTTCTGTATCTTGTTTTAAAATTACACATTTGACCATTTGCACATTATTCTTTGAGTATTTCAACAATTTTCAACAATAGAATATAAAAAAAAATAAGGAAATTACAAAGGAAAACAATATAGGTTATCCTTATTAATTTTGATTTGGAAATAATCTGATTATTTTTCACCCCATAAAAAATTCAAAATTCTTGGTTTATTCAATTATTCTGAAATCCATTTTTCAAAAATTCTATTTTCATTTCTTCCAGTGGTTCCAACCAAAAAATCCAATTTTAAGTCAATTGGAAATATAGACCAACAAAATTTCACTGAGGGTAAATTTATTTTTGGGAAATTTGGATTCAGGATTTATTTCATGAAAAATGGAATTTTTACCATACTTTGGCCTGAAAAAAAGTAAACACATTTCATTTTCCCTGCCCCTGGGATCAGAGCGCCACACTAGAATTCAAATTTTGATGCAGATAATAAAAAAAATCATAAAAATAAACCGAGATTTTAAAAGTGCTCAAATTGGTTCAAGGGAAAACAAGAAAATAGAAATAGAATGGGGTCCTAAGGCAGAAGTTTAGAGAAAACTAGATAGCCCTAGAGTGGGCCTGAGAAATGATTAATGAGATAATGAAACTGGTAAGATAGAGATAAAGGTAACTAAATTTGTTAGTTACAGAATATGCACAGAAAACAAAAACACACTACCTTAAATGACAAATTTAGGAACCAATTTGCGAATATCCAACATTCCAGAGATTAATTAGAAATTAAAGGAGAATATGAGGATGAGAGAGTTATGAGAGTTGAGGAATAAATCACAACAAACCACCTTGTCAGGATATGAGATGGGAAATGATGTTCTATTTCAAAAGGGGGAACAAGGACCTCAGGCACAGTTTCCTAAAAGGATATGGGGAATGATATTACTATTTTGAGAGGAGCAACAAGGACCTCAGGAATAGCTTCCTAGAATGATGGGTAGAATGATGATGATTATGATGATGATGGTGGTGGTGGTATTGATGGCAAGAGTGATGGTGATGGTAATAGTAATGGTGATGGTAAAGGTGATGGTGATGGTTATGGTGATGATGATGGTAAAGGTGATGGTGATGGTTATGGTGGATGAATGGAATGATGATTGAGTTGGATTGATTATGGGTTTGTCAACGGAGGGGACGGAGGAAGTGGTGATGTAGGAGGTGGACCAGATGAAGTGGATGGGAAAGTGGAAGGATGGGCCAAAGAATGATTGCTGCAAAACCGTGCACAAACTCCCGCAAAAATTGCGTGAAAATTCCTTCAATAAGCGTGTGAATTTCCGCAGAAAGGTGGGCGAGTTCCTGCACAAAAGGCATGCAAATTCCCGTGTAAAAACACCCAAACTTCTGAATTCGGCAAATCCTTTCCAGCATTAGTCAATGAATTCGCATGCACAGCCCCTAGCCTTATTCCTGCATGAATAGCAAATAATTTAGATAGAGAGCCCACCTTCAAATTATGCAAGGGTTCATGTGCTCAACAGATCCAAATCTTGCATGCAGCTGTCAGATACACATGCCTCTAATTCCCATAAAATTAACAAATCTATAAGGACCAAGAAACACATCAAGGAGTACATGAAAAAATTATTAAAAATATGCTACCTGATCAGAAGATGATTAAATTGAAAATCAATAAACACTCACCACCAATCACTTTAATCAAATAATATTAGTGCAAATCAAAGATGAATGCGGGATCATCAAAAATGACAGATGAGATATATTAACAGATCCTGAAGCTAAAATAGTACATAAACCCAGCAGATCTGTGATCAGCTGATTGAAAGCACCAATTGGACTTGAAAAAATTTCCCTGACTGTCTTTCTAGCCTCAGAACATGAGCTGAACCCTCTCTAAGTTCCCTGAGAAGCTCATATTCACCAAAAAAAGGTATTTATACAGACCGTCTTTTGGCCTATTGTTCCAGATAATTATCAGTTTTACCAGGATTTATTATTATCAATCAGAAACTGTGTCATTTTTGAACAAGTGCTTATAAAGAGATAATCAAGTGATTTATGAATTAGTCTGCATTATTATTATTATTCCCAAACAAATCAACCTGGCTCATTAAAGTATAGTCAAGCAATCAACCCCATCTGCTCTTAAACCCTTTATCTGAATCTTTGCAGGCTTTCTGTGGAACTATTGCTCTGAGTGAGTTTTTTACTTCCTGCCTTGGCCTGTGAGCTGTTTTTCCCAGCCATATTAGGGGATAAGTCCTTAGAAGCCACCCATCATCATTCCAAGGTCTTTACACAGCCTAAGGAGGCCCCTTGAAGAGAGGTTGTTTGTCTGTAAAGATTCCCAGTAGTATAATACTGTGGCCCCTCTTTTATATTATATTGAAAAAACTTTTCACCATACAAATTTAAACTTTTTATAGCTCTTAACATATTTATTATTTGAGCTTTTTACATATTTATTCTTGGAATATTATTATTCCAGTACTCTATCACTCTCTGTAGCTAAATGACTGCAAGTTTTCTGGTATCAGAGAGTTGATAAGGTTGCAACCAAGGAAGAGGAGCAGCAACATTTTGATAATGCGGTTGATCCAATGAGTCAGAGGGGAAGTTGAAGGGGATTGATTGAGGGAGATTGTATATAGGAAGAAAGTGGAAATGGATGAGGAAGGCCGATGGTAGATGAGAGAGCAATGGCAAGTAGGGTGAAGCTGAGCGGAAATTGAGGTCACCATTGAGGTAGCAAGAGAAGTTGTGGACAAACAAGGAGGAGAGTGCAAACAAGTCAGAAAATCAAGGATTTTCTGACAAGGCTACCAGATTGATTGAAACAATGAGGGGGTGGTATGATACTGGGAGAAGAGTGCTTCATGGTAGGTTGTTAAAATGTAGAGGGTATTTTAGACCTCTTGGACCAATTGGAGGCCAGAGGCAAGTTACTCAGGATAACTTGCAGTGAATTGATTGAGGATCATATAAATGATGTGGCAAAGACAAACAGAGCTGCTATTGTTTCCAAACAGACTATAAAATGTTCTCTTGAATTGATTTTGGAGGACTGACTTGGGACCAGCATTGATGGGGGTTAGTGGTTTTGGGAAGGCAAGCAGTACAAGTGATGATTTTTGGGTTTGAGTTGAGCTGGGCAAGGAAAGTTTGAAAACTGGAGGAGATTTTGGTTGGGATTCCAATATTGGTACCAGGGTTCTTAGGATTGGAAGGGATGATCAAACCAGTTGAGTTTGAGCCAATTGATGAGTTAGAAGGACTGATTGACTGGAGGCGGTCCAGATTTAAGGAATTGGATAAGTATGGGCAGTTTTGAGTGAAGACCAAGGGAGAAATGAGGAAGAGGATAGAAAGGGAATTGAGAATGGATGAAGTAGTATTGATGGAGTGGGGGATTTGATCTTGAGAGGTAGGCTTCTCAAATTATCTGGAAATCCAAACCTGATCTCTTTCAGAACACAAGAAGGCATAGAAACTTCCTTGGACCAAGGAGGATTTTGAAAAGGGGGAGATGGAATGAGACTTTGGATTGTAGATGGCAGTGTTGGGGGTTACTTGGGTCAAAGTGAGGAAATCAAATTTACCAACAATGTAGCTATGATGATCCATACAGCCAAGGGATGAATATGGGATGAGGGGCTGGATTAATTATTGGTCATGATTTGGAGGGAGGTGAAGAGATTGAATGATTTGAAATGGATGATGGTAAATTGGAAGTGCTCCAATGAGGGAGAAAAGGGTGAGTTTTCAGAGCAGGGATATTGACTGGATCCTTGACAGAACCAAATGACCAGGTGGATTGGACTTAAAGGGAGGAGGAAGAAGGGGACCATCCAGATGCAGAGTGTGAAGAAGGAGGTGGTGTCAATGAAATTCAACTAATATTTTGAAATATCTCAAAATTCTCTCTCTCCATTTCCATGCCTACCCACTCTTGACTGCCATCTCAGTTCCCAGTCTCACTCAATTTTCAAAGATCTGTTCCATTTCTTTCTATGCTCTACGTACTTTCTTTTCCCATTCTAAGCTTGATTCTATTCCTTTCCATTGTCATCTTCTCTTCAACTCTAACTCCTAAAACTCTGCCTCCTCATCTTCCTCCTTCTAAAATTTCTATCTTCCCTCCTCCTTGATTCATCAACTCCTTGGATCATTCTCAGTCTTCATTCCTCCTCTCTTCCATCACTTGCACCCTTTTCCACTCATTCACATCCTCAATCACCTCTTGAACCACTTCACTCCAATCTAAAAACCTCTCATCTGAACACCCAAACTCCAGAATCAACCTTGTTGGATAAATCTTAGGTTCCTCCATTCCACGTGCTTTCATCTGGTAAGAATTGGTCCCTCAAAAGAATCAATCCAATCTGGCTTCATCACTCTGCATCTACCCTTTCCTCCTCAGTCTTGCCATTTTCCTGTTTTCCTTCATAATATTTTCTTAGTTTTCAATCTACTTGAATTCTAAGTCCCTCCAGATCTTATTGTCATGCTCCAAGGTCAAGGTTTATTGTCTTCAAAATTTCAACATATCCTTTTCCTCAGTACCGTCTTCCTCAGTCCATAAGCATCACACAAATAAAGCACAACATCAATGGTCCCTTGGGCTTACTGCCTTTTTCTTGCCTAACAACCTTCCAATCTTGGTAACTCAGTACAAACTTGAAAATCTTTTCAGACAACTCTAATAATGGTTGACCATCCATTTGAGCTTTGCTCTTCTACCCTTGGACTTTCATTGTTTGTCACACAATCACTAGTTTGCACCCATGCATAGATAGCCACATCAACTGTATAGTTTGCAAATGGACTAATCCCTTTCCCTGCATAAGCTATATCTTCATAATAGAATTTTCCTCACATGTAACTCCTTCTTTGTCTCATAAATTACTTCTTTATACACTCATATTTTATTATCTGACACCTACGCTACAACCTTGAAAACAACTGTACTGTTATTTAATTTTCCCATTCTGTTCCTGTCATTTTTTGCCTCATTGCTTCCTGTCTGTAGGTAGCGCCCATCAGGTTGTATCTAGTCATCATTGGAATAACTTATAAAGGCTACACTGCCTTCCTGACGATTTTCTCCCCACTTAGTTAATTTCATACATTCTTGCATTTGCTAAATTCAGTCATCACATTGTTCTTGGCTTTGGTTTTGTCCAATTGGAACAACTAATCTCTCTAGCTGTTTTTTGAGCAATGAAACCTCTGTTTTCAATTTTACTTTAGACTTGCTACCTCAAACTTATCCCTTTCACTCAGTTTCCTAATTTTCTCTCACAATAATCTAAGATTTACCTATAGTAAGTGGGGTGGTTGTGTGACAGTAAATTAACTAAATCAATCCCCTATTGTAGTTTTACAGCTATAGTAGATTTATTTTTAAAATTTCATGTACTTGCATGACCAGGAACACTTCCCCTACCCCTTAAAATGGTGATATTCATTGGGTAGGGAGAGCCAGCGCTTCACAGGCCCAAAAACCCTTAGATTCAGTCCCTTCTTCTAAATCTCCTTTGGTTGAACCCCTTGATCATCCCCTGGCTTCTTAACAAGCTCTAGTGGACCCTCTCAAAAAAATAAGATACTCCAATCATTCTTCCAATGGAAAAATGACTTGCAGTAGATCAAGGGTTTTCACTAGTGCTCCCAAGGCCAAAAGCTAAACCATCATATCTGCCTTGATCCAGGCTCTAAACCAAAATGCCTCACAATCTATTACAAGTGGTCCCAGCTTTTTTACTCTGAGCATGAAGCAAACATATCAATTTACTGGGGAACACTCCCATAAAATTAGATCTTACCTACAGTCTTTTAAAATCATCTTCTTAAAAAATGCCAATAAATTCCCCACCAACAGACATAAAGTCATTTACGTGTTGTTCTTCTTAGGAGCTAGAGCCTTGAAGTGGTTTGAACAATATCTCAAACTATTATCAAATACTAGTCCCACTTGTACTCTCAGAAATTTGGATAAGTTTGAGCAGGAACTGTTCACCCTGTTTGGTAACCCCAAAAAAGTGAAAAAACCAGATAGAAACTTTAGAATCTAGTTATGAAGGAGAATAGTAGGATTTCTGTTTATATCTCCCATTATCAAACTATACAGTCTCACATCATATGGAACAAGGCCGCCCTTTTGTATCACTTTTGAAAGGGTTTACTGGCACGCCCAATTGAAAAACTTGCAGTTGGGCAAAATAAGACAACCTTCCTTCAGCAGGAAATTAATTGGGTGATTGAGCTTGACATTGGCTATCACAAAAAGAACCACTGTAAAAAGAACAACCATGGATTTTAAAACTTGGCTCCAAAGGTAGACAACTCTTTGAGGCAACATTCAAAGTATCCAAAAAACTCCAAAACAAACCCAACTTTGAGCTCCAAGCCAAAGGGGAAAGTCAATGCCAGAAATCCAAATTTTATGGACAAAGCAACCAGGATGCTCTGGAACAAGGAACGGAAAAGGAGAGAGAAAGAGGGGGTGTGTATGTATTTTGGAGGAAAAAATTATTTTGATAGTTTTCCAAAGTTTCTAGACAGTCAAAAAATTAGCTTTTAGTTTTTCTGATACTTTCAAGGAAAGCTGCACATTATCTAAATTACAGCAAGTCAATTTTTTCACTTGAAAGTCACTTGGTGCTTGAAGTTCAATATTTGTCCTTTTCCATTCTGAAAAGACCCCTTATTGTGTTTTACTCAATTCTGGTGCTAATGTTTCTTTTATAAGTTCATCTTTTGCCACTTCCAAAAATCTTAGGCATTCCAAGATAGATAAATTTCCCTTCTATTTAGTAATTAGTGCAACCAAGCCATCTCATTGGGTTAACCATAGGGCAAAATGCACCTTTTCATTTTCTAATTTCCCAAGATTTGAATGGGATTTATTTGTCCTGGATATCCCTGGAATGGACAACAACATTTTAGGCCATGACTTCCTAGTTTTCTGGAATTGGGATTTTAATCAGAAAGAAGGACTAATTAACCTTTGAACCATGCAACCCCAGGATACTAACCCTTCTTTCAAAAAGTAATTAAATAGCCTATCTGAAACTGTCATTGAGTTGGATGGCAGATTTCTTCCAGGAGATTTGCAACATCCTTCACTTCATTCCTAAGTTCCCTCTTCATATTTAGGATGTATTAATGATTTTTCCAACTTACATCTTCCTTGTTTATTCAAAGAGAAAGGGGCGCCTAGAAAAAGGTGTATTTTGAGCTCCCTAATCCTCTTGCGTTGTGCAAGCACTTCAAATGCAGTGCTTAAAGTTGACAAGATTGAAGATTTAGAAATTTTTCAAGAGTCTTTAACTTTGGTTTATCATGAATTTTTTGGTGTCTTTCCAGCTGTAAAGGCAGATGAACTACCTCCTTCCCTTTCTTATGATCACAGGATTGAACTTACTGGCCCACCCCCAGAACCCTGACCATTCTAATCTCTCTCAAAGCAAGAATTTATTTTGCTTCAAGAATACATTTGGGAAAATTTATCAAAAGGATTTCTTCAACAAATAAATTTGAAAACTGGCTTTCCCGTCCTATTTGTTGCAAATAAAGATGGCTGCCTTTGACTTTGTGTTGAATACAAAAAACTGAACCAGGTAGCCTGTGAGAATGCCTACCCAGTACTGCCTATGTGGCACCTCCTCACTCTCTTCCAAGGAGCTGCTTATTCCTCAAAGTTAGACCTTTGAGGCACCTATAACCTAATTTTCATTTTCAAAGTTCATGAATATTTTACTGCAATGAGAAAATGATTTTGCAGTTATGAGTATACCTTTATGCCTTTTGTCCTCTGCAAAAATCCTTGTAATTTTCAACATTTTGTCAATTGAGTTTTTTCTGGCCTTGTAGAGAAATACCTTGTGGTGTATCTTTATGATATATTTGTCTACTCAAAAACTTTTAAGGATCACATCATACATGGACAAGAGGTGCTGCAGCAACTTTGAAAGAATAAACTGTTTGCAACCAAGTGAAAATTTTATATTCACTCTTTACAGTTTTGAGGTTTCATGGTCTTGCAGCAAGGACTATCAATGGACCCATCCAAAATCCAACACATATTGTACTAGCCCGCACCTTCTTCAGTCAAATACCTTCAATTTTTCCTCAGAATTAGTAATTTTTACAGGAGTTTTATTGAGAATTATGCCAAGAAGACTTTCAATCTTATTAATCTTCTTCAAAAAGACACTCATTTTTTTTACTGAAAAATCTGCTTTGTAGTTTGAGGCTCTAAAGAAGTCCTTTACCACTGGTCCAATACATGATCATTTTAATGGGCTAGCTTGTACCATTGTGGAAACAGATGGAAGCAAATATGTGATTGCAGGATCAATCTTACAGTTTTCTTCTTCTTCCTCTATCTTCCATCCTGTAACCTTTGAGTCTCACAAATTGCTTGCTTGTTATCTTAATCACAAGATTCATGAAAAGTAACTTCTTGAAATTGTTTATCTCTTGAAGAAATTGTGTTCATACGTTTTGAGTCTTATGGAACCCTTTGAGGTCTTAACCAATGAAAATTCTTTAAAATAATTCATGAGCCCAAAATTCCTTACATGCAGACAGGCGCATTGGGCCAAATACATCTCTTAGTCAAACTTTAGAATAACCCACCTCCCCAGGAAACAAGCTGTAGTACCCAATGCTTTATCATGTTGGGACAACCTTTAACCAGGGTGGGCGGAGCACTTTTTCCAATAACAACCCTGAAAAGTTTTGGAGACTCTTTTGAAATCAGTCTGCCAAACTTAGTTTGATCATCACCCACCTTCAAGAAAGATTTCAAAGTTTAAAAAGCTCCACTCAAAAATCCCAAGTGTAAAAAAATTCACAAGAGTGCAAAATTCTTAGATAGTCATTACAATATTGAAAAAAATTATTTAGTTTATAAAGATTGTATAGTTGTACCCAATAATCCTTGCATGAAGTTAGATGTCTTTGAGTCTTGGAAAAACTCTCTGCTTGCTGGTCATCATGGGAAGGATAAAAACTACCAGCTGATTGCACAAGACTTCTATTGGCCTGGTATGACCAAGGAAGTAAAATACTATGTTAGCACATTCTATGATTGCAATTGTAAGAATTCCTCAAAACACCAGAAGTATGGGCTGCTCCAGCTGCATCCTATCCTGCCTATTCCTTGGAAATTGTTTTCAATGGATTTCATTTTGCAATTACCTATTTCTAGTGGTTATTATGCTATTTTAGTAGTAGTAGATTACTTCTCAAAGATGGATTTATTTTTTTGCAGTAATGTGGCTGCCTCTTTGGAAGACCTAGCTAATTTTTTAATAGAATCTGTTTTTTCAAGAAATGGCCTCCCTGATAATATATTTAGTGATTGTGTATCTATTTTTTTCTATAGCTTCTGGACCTTGCTACGCCACCATTTGAAGATCACTTGCAACTTATCAATGGCTTACCAACTGGAGACAGATGGGCAAACCAAGCAAGTCAATCAGATTCTCAAACAGTATCTTCAAATTTATTTCTCATATCAATAGGAAAAATTTTTGGAATGGCTCCAATTAGCCAAATTTTACTAAAACAAATTCACTCATTCCTCCACCAAACAGTCACCCTTCCAGACTCTTTATGGTAGAAACCCAACTTTTGCCTCCATTCACCTAGCACCTTCTCACCCTGCTGCTGATCATATTACCCACATTCAATTCCTTCAATTTCAACTCCAATCCAACCTTGAAGCAGAAAACCAGCAATACAAGGAGAAAACATACCAACTTTGCACTAAGGCACCAACCTTTGCAGTAGGAGATAAAGTATGGCTTGATGCTTGCAATATTTGCACTAATTTTCCAACCCAAAAACTCTCCAAAAGAAAAATTGGCCCATTCAAAGTTGAATCAGTAATCTCTGCCAATGCTTGCAAACTTTCTCTACCTGAAAAGTTGAAAGTTATCCACTTGGTCTTTCATGTGTCTCTCCTAGAGCAAGATCAAGTCTTATACAGGGGCAAGACTCATCCCCCTCCTGAATCCTTCAATTTCCAAGATCATTTAGAGTGGGAAGTAAGCCTTGTTCTGGATTACAGTTTATGCAGAGGAAAACTTAAATACCTTGTTGAATGGACTGGCTTCCAGTCCAAAAAAGATTTAACCTTGTGGGAACCAGCCCACCAAATTTGCAACTCTCCCAACTTGGTCAGGGATTTTCATGCAAACTACCCTTGCAAATTTTTCCAAGCTTAAATCAATCCCATACAATCCCATTCCATACAATTCCATTTCATTCCATATTACCATTCCATTCCATCTCATCCAATCCCCTCAAGCCTCCCATTTTATCCTACCTCACTCTTGTTTTCTTAATTATTTACAATTTTTAAATTTCCTTAACAAAATCCCTATTTTTTACTTATTCCTTTCTTTTCCTGTTAAAAAAACATTTTTCTATTTCTTAAAATAATAATAAAATATATATAATCTAAAATAAATCATAAATTTTAATTTATTTCTTTCTTCACCTCTTCCGAATTTTCAGTAAACTCCCTCACCATAAATTTAAATTCATCAAGATTTTTTTCATTTGTCAATCCCAAAATCTTTGGCAACACAAGAGCCTGTGCACCCAATTCCTTCCCAAAGATCTCCTTGAACTTTGCAGTCTGAGCCCTCTTTGGTCAAGCATTTGATTCATCCACCTCCAGGAGTTATTTGTGAGCTCTCTTCCTTCAACCTTGCAACAAACACTCTCCTATATTTCTAGTCAGCCTCCTTGCATCTGTCTCAACCAGAACCACAACTTTCACTTGGCTCCCCTTGCTTTGGTCTTCCATCCCATCCCTCTCTGTTCTGTTCCCTTCCTCCTGTCCCGTTTTGTTCTCTCCTAACTCTCCACTTCCTCCATTTCCTTCCTCCCATTCAATTCCATTTCCTTCCTCCCATTCAATCCCATTTCCTCCCTCCATTTGATTTTGCTCCTCCCTTGTTTCCTCGGCTATTGATTTGACCCATTCCTTGCCTCACACTTCACTTTGCACTTTGTTTCCCATCTGATTCATTTGGAAATCAGTCAATTTCCCAGAATATGGTGGTGGTGGTGGAATATTGCTAGTATACCTACAGAAACTTGGCAGTAATACAAAGGAAAAAAATTCCATTATATTAGTTTCATTTTGTTCATTCAGTCTGTCTGTAACCTCACTCACCTGGGTTCCCCACCCCAAGAAATTCAATCTTTGTTACTGGTGGAATATGATAATTCACATGCCAAGCTAACCTTTGACTTTGGACTTCACTTGTGGATGCCACTGGGTTGTTGGCCAACAACTTGCTATTTAATGGAAATGAAAAGGCCACCTTTCAAAGACAAAACTTTTTGCACTTGCCTCAAAGACAACAAGCAGCAGTTCTTGGAACACATCTGTTGTTTTGGCAGATAAATTTTTCATAATGGCACGATCACAATGAAAAAATAATTAATTCTAATTTTTTTGAAAGAAATTAAGTATAGATAAAGGGTATACACTAAGCTAACAACTTTTGGAATCAATGGAAAATCATCTAAATGCTTGTAGGAGCTTGCAGCTTTATGCCTGGGCAACTGTCACACTCCAAGGTCAAGGGTTATTGTCTTCACCATTTCAACATATCCTTTTCCTCAGTACCATCTACCTCAGTCCATAAATGTGACACAAATAAAGCACAACATCAATGGTTCCTTCCGCTTACCACCTTTGGATTGTGTAAAAACCTTCCAATCTTGGCAACTCAGTATATAATTTCAAATCTTTGCAGACAAATCTAATAACGTTTGACAATCCATTTGAGCTCAAATCTTCTAAACTTGGGTATCATCAACCCTTGGACTTCCATTCTTTGTCACACAATCACTAGTTTGCACCCATGCATAGATAGCCAAATCAACTGTATAGTTTGAAAATGGACTAGTACCTTTCCTTTCATTTTCATAATTTCTCATCTTCTCAACCGCTGCAATGCCCCCTCCAACTTAGTTCCTGGTGTTGAAATCTCAAATCTGAAGTTTCAACCCAGACTCCCACTCCGACTCCCTGGCCAAATCCTCTCCTTGGATGCAACTTCAAACTCTTTCCTTTGACCTCTCTGATGCTCTCACCCATCCTGATTCCTCTCTCCTCTCCTCAACAACAACTCTCAGCTGCTCCCTTAGCTTTACTTCCATATCCATCTTCACTACTGTCTTCCCCTCAAATTGCTATCCTCCTCAATTGATCTCAGCTGCCCATCACTTAAATTCACCAATATCAACCCTCTCACTTGAATTCAACCTTCCTCAAGCTTGATTCCATATCCATCAAGTTGATCAGATGTGAGGCTTCTGTTGTTGAACCCCTTCTTTTCATTCTCACTAAAATTTTCCTTAAGTAAAACCTCAGATACTTCTTTCTTCATTTGTTTCCTTTTGTTCATTTTTATTTCCTTCCACCTTTTCTTCTCAATACCGGTTTCCATCTTGACTCACAAAAAAGGTGCCTTTGGTAAGACTTTGATTCCAGCTGTCTATCCTTCTCAGTCACACTCATTTTTTAGCTCTCCATGTTTTAATTAGTCCATTTGTCTTTTTTGGCAATTAACTCTCAAGATTACTTTTCCTCAGATTAATAAATAAGCTATATCTTCATATTTGCATTTTCATCACATGTCACTGCTTCTTTGTCTCATACATTACGTCTTTTTACACTCATATTCTATTATCTTGCACCAAAGCTACAAGCTTGTAAAAAACTGTACTGTTATTTCATTTTCCCATTCTGTTACTCTCATTCATTTCCTCATTGCTCCCTAGCTGTAAGTAGTTTCCATCAGGTTGTATCTAGTAATCATTGGAATACATTATCAAGGCTACGCTGCCTGTCTGAAGATTTTCTCCCTAGTTAGTTAATTTCATACATTCTTGCATTTTCTAAATCCAGTCATCACATTTTTCTTGGCTTTGGGTTTCTCCTATTGGAACAACTCATTCCTCTTGCTGTTTTTTGAGCCATCAAGCCTCTGTTTTCACTTTGAAGTTAGACTTGCTACCTTGCGCTTATTCCTTGCACTCAGTTTCCTCATTTCTCCTCACAATCATCTAAGATTTCCCTATAGTACGTGGGGTGTTTGTGTGACACTTAGAGATTTGAACCACCAGTTGATTTGTTTTGTTTTTCTTCTTTTTGTTTCATAAAAATCTTTTTCCTAAATTCTTTCCTTGTCTGCTAGGGTGGGTTTGTCTCCAATCTTATTTCCTGAATTTTTATCATGATCCAAGGAATGAGAAGTTGTTAATCAACTGGAAAATGGCAGGGGATGATGGTGGTGAGCGGTGGTCAGCTGGACCCAATTGGCAAAGTAAAAGATCCAGGCAAATTGATTGAAAATGACCAAAGAAAGAAGCTCAGGAGGAAGGAGAAAAGGTTTTGAGTAGGATGGTTGTTGTTGTTGTTGTGGTAGAGTTAGTTTGGGTTATATTGATGATGGACCTTGGATCTGGGGTCAGGATCATACTCTTCAATCTTGAGGAGAGATATTGAGTATTGGAGAGGGATTGATGAGAGAGGAGAGGTTGAGAAGGAAAGAAAAGAAAGAGTGGGATGTAAAGAGATGTGAGGTGATAGTGAGAGCGTTATGATGACGAGACAATTTTTATGTTGATGAATGATGATGTTTGTCAAAGCAAAAGGGAGGCATGAAATGATAGGTCCATAATGAAGTGGTGAGGGGATGAGGAAGGAATGATGGAGCAATGGGGTGATGGTAGATTTATGAAGTGGAGAAAAGGGAAGGAATTTGCAGGATGATTGGATAATGAGATCAAAGGAAGATTTGATAGAAAGGATTAATGTTGAAAGATGAAGCTTGTAGAGATTAGGATGGTAATGGCAAGGCAAAGTTGACTGGATATCTTGGTTTGATGAGCTTTGGCTATTAACCTTGAAGAGTTTTTAATAAGTGGTAAGATGATTTTGAGGAGAAAAGAAAATGATAAGGCTACAAAAGAGCCAATGGAGAAGTTACCATACTTGTGTAGTCAAGTGGAACTTATCTCATGAGGAGGAAGGGGCCCTCTGGCTGAAGTGTCTGGTGATCAGATGATTTTCATTCATGGTCCTAGGGAAGGACCAGTATTTAAGGACAACTAGAGAACCCCAAAGGGGGCCTAAGGCAGAAGTTTAGAGACCAATAGAGATCCCTAGAGGGGTCCTGAGACACAAGTAATGAGATAATTAAAATTTCAAAATAGAAATAAAGGTAACTAAATTTGTTAGTTAAAGAATATGAACAGAAAAATAAAATAATCAAGAGGGTAATTCTTTGGATATATCTTGCAAAAACCCAGGGGATTCCAGGGGAAATGGTGGATGTTGGAATCTAGGAAAACCCAGATGAGGGTGTTCCTTGTGTTATAGAAATGAAGTCATTCTTCCCAGGTTTGGAATGCTTGTGAGGTGGGTGTGGGGTTTTAGAAATTGATTACTTGTATTTTGGGGGACTTCTATCCAGTACAAATTTCAACCTCCAATAGGAATTTTGAGCCCTCTTCTAAAAAAACAACAATTGATAGGAAATTCTTTCTTTTATTAAAAAAAGAACCTTGTTTCTATCATTCCAGTCAGAAAGGAAATTTTCAAAGGCCAATACCACTCTCCATGACAGGTGGAATTGGGTTCTGAAGCAACATGGGTTGAATCATGGTTCCTGTAACACCAAAATCTAAAAATTTGACAAGCACTGCATTTAAAATATGATGGGTGAATTCTCTAGAAAGATGGACATTCAGTCAAATAAAATAAAATTTTTCATGGGCAGGGAAAAGGCACTGCATTGCACCCAGGAAGAATGCTGTTGATGGCCATAATGAGGGTGTTGTCACATTCAACCAACAGCCAGATTTTGAGATGGAGTTGGTGGGGAGCATGGAATCAGAGTGATGTGGAATTTTGGCATGCTTCATGATGAGCATGGATAGGGGAAAGGTTCAAACCATCCTTTCTTTTATGGGAACATTGTTCTGAAGGTGGTATGATCCACCTCTTTGACACTTTGGGTATTTTTCTTGAGGCCTTCTTAACATAGTAAGCAAGATTCAAAATTTGCTGGTCCTTCATGGAACTCATTGGTGGAGTATTCATGCTTACATTGGGCACATCTGAGGGTATTGCGGCACCACTTACCAAGGCAAACCATTTGCCAGCATTTTTAGTATTTTGGTGGGCATGGCTTAAAATTATCTTTCCTATGATAACTACAATTAAGAAAGATTCCTGATCTCTCAAATCAAATTTCCAGATTCCTGTTTGCAAGCAATAGCATTAAGCTGCCGGCTTTCTTGGCTAAGATTTCATTCTATCATATCCATTGAACTTTTGCCAGATGTAAAACTTGAAAAATTTTCTTGGATGCTATGGTTGCCAGATCAGAACTACAGCAGATGTCAAAGGATCTTAGGACACCATGGACTGTAACCAAGAAAGTACTTGGTGTCACTTCCAAATCTAGATTTACCTGTTTAGATCAAATGTATTTTTTATCCAGAAACCATTTTTGATGGGCCTTATCATAAGTGTAAAAGTTAAAATCAACAAAGGAGAGGTAGCTTTTTCTCTTAATCACTAATCTTGTTCCAGAAAAATTTGTGTCCCTCTTTTTTACAGCCTTGTTGGCCTTATGTTATAGGTGTTAACTATTTGATTCTCTTCTCTTCCTCAATTTCCCCTATTTCCTTAGTTGTGTCTCCTTTCTATTCTCCTCATGCTTTATCCATGTTGTGTCTCTTGTGATCAACCTCAACTCGCTCCTCCTCCATCTGGGGCTTGACGCGCTCCCCAAACCCCTCAGGGGACTCAACATGACTCTGTCATATACGGACCTCAACCATGTCCCTTCTCAAAGAGTAGTCTTCCTTAGTTGACTCACTCTTATCAAATTCACATCAACCTTGTTGACTCCTTGCTACTACTCAATTGCAACTGCAGAACCCAAAGAACTGTAAGTCCTTAAAAGTATTCCAACTCTACATTGAGATTAAACTCAATCTTTAGTTCACTCCCACAGATCAATTCTTGTCTTGGTTGGATCAGTCACAGGCGTCATAACAATCCAGAGCCAAAGCTCTGTAAATCAACTTCTGCTCTGCTCCTCTCCTCATCTCGTACTCAAGGTTGTCTCTTATGTTTCTTTATCTCTTTGCTTCAGATACTGTCTATCTTGTCCTGCTAAGTCTGTCCTTAGGCCATAATCCAGCCTGCAGACATTATCTCTGAGTTTTTTTTCATTCCTGTTATTCTCATATCCTGTTCTTATGGCTTATTCCTTCATGTTAACTCTCATCTTTGTTTTTCTCATACAAATCAGCCTGGTCCAGTTTCACCAGATTCTTTCACCTTTTCAATAGGTGCCACATTTGGATGTCTTTCAAGTTGGTTTTCATTGGATTTAAGTGGATGCTGACCCTCTTGGGTTTGTGACTTTCTAGGGCTTCTTGGGCTGGGGGCCAAAGGTTGGCGTGAGGTGCATCTGCTGAGGCTTGCAGTCCACTTGTGAAAGTCTTGAAGAAGGTATGGTGGGTAATTATTGAGTGGGCACAGGTGTTTGAGGTTAGAGCACAGATCTTCTGAAGCATTTCTGCAAAGCTGGAATCCATCCTATAAATTGTCTTTTCCAGCAGTAGTCCTGCGCAATTGGTTTTGTTCACCATGTCCGCTTTTATTTTGAATAGCCTCTTACTAATTTTTGCCAAATCTCCCAAGCTTTTGGTAGGGTCTTGTTACAGTTCTGGAAGAAGTGTGCACAGGACTGAGCAGGGAGACATGTTCTATAGGGGGGCTTGGCATCAGTGTCCATCTCCATATGCTGGAACCCTCTATTTGGTCCTGGGGCAAGGGGAGCATATTTTCTCACAAGGGACAGTAAAATATGATAAGGGTGGAAGGAGGGGGGAAGAAGAGGAGAGAGGAAAGGGGGCTTGCTTTGTATCTTGGGGGGAGGGGGGAGGGAGGATAGTTTCAGGGTTTTCAAAGATTTGAGACAAGAATAGGCTGTTGCTGTTATGTTCTGTGAGAAGGCCTCTGTTTAGACCTTCTATCACTTTCTGCATCTTTTGAACTCAATTTCCATACGTATTTTATGCCATAAATTGCAGCACACTCTGGAGACATGTTTTTCATTACACTTTTTCTTTAAGACTTATTTGTAACTACTTGTCAATTTTTCAAAGCTAAAGACAAAGAAGTCCCAGAAGCCTCCAAATTAAGTGATGGGTGGTAGAATTTCACATTCAAAAATTGGAATGGGAAGATTTTGTAAAATTTTGTTTTATGTTTTTCTTCCCTATTTTTGATCTCATCCCATCTTGGTTGTTTAGATTTTTTCCACTTGTTTTTCACATTGGGGTGGTAGCCATTTCAGTTTCTATTAACTGCAAAGGCTTGAGGCTAGTTTTATTGTGATTGGGCTTCAGAAATTTTTTGTCCACTTCATCCTGAAACAACTCCTTGATCATTTCTTTTTACTGCATTTATCCTCTGGGGTTCAGGATAAATAAATATTTTTTTTCTCTTTGTCAGAAAATAATGAGTTCAAGGAAGATTTTCTTGCAGGTTATTTTGTGGATGTATGTACATATTTCATGGAAGAAGTTGAACAAATGATGGAGGATGTTTAAGTGAACCATTACTTTAGAACTTTTCTGAGTTGAAGAAATATAGGAATGGAATTTACCCTGTATACATCTTTTAACTGAAAATAGTGGGAGGTTAGAAATTTTGTTGGGTGTGTGCCATCAAAAAAATTCAAGCTTCATAAAGGAGCCCTGGGGACAAGCCCGCTCCATGCTGGACACCCCCAGAATCTGACTTGGTTGGCTTGAACCAAGAGGAAGACAATGTTAATTACTGGTTGTTCCAACTGGGAAAAAACAAAGGACTGGTCACTGAAGAGCTAGTTTCATTCCAAACAAATGAATTTCCCCAGTTTTTAGGGTGGACTACTTTACAAACTTGGTATAGTGTTTATTTCATCCTGGGGCAGGCTCAGGAGGGACTAAACTCTTGTATGGTTGTAGTTTTACTGTGGCCAGTGCAATTCACTCCCATATTGTGTGGAAGAGTAGAAATGAGACTGCTGGAGACCCAAGTGTGTTCAACCTCACATATTAGGCCAGGTAACAGGATTTGGACTGTCAGAGACCCAAGTGTGGCCCATGCACAAAATAGGTCAGGGGCTATAATTTGAGCTGGAAGAGACCCAACTGTAGTCCAGATGCACTCACTCCCTCTGCCTCCTGTTGCCTGTGGATTACATAAGCCCTTCCACCCTTGGACCACACTTAATACAACCTCACACCTTAAGCATGTAGGCCTGGAATCCAAGACCAATAAAATTTTGCAATTGGATAATACTTTGGCTAGGTTCAGGTTTTGAAATAGCATCATGCATGCATATTTCCTTATACTCAAGACATGTGGCGGAAAACAGAGTGGATTGATTGCATTGAGGATTTCTACTGGCACTAATTCCGGCCTTTATTCAGATACAGCATCAATTGAATGCTATCCAGTTTCTGGAAAGGAATAAACAGAAAAATATCTGAATTGAGGCCTTCTGTGTCTTCGCTCAATGTTTGTATTATTTCAAATCATTCAAAAACTGGCCTATCTCTATGACACTCCTGTACGCTTGTATTTGTTTCAGTTCCAATAATACATACCCAATTATTGTCTGTTGCACTTCTTCACACATGTAATGCACAAAAACCAGTTGGAATTTCAAATCTATCAACCCACAATTGGAATCCTGCAGGTGGTTTTCCCCCAAATCAAGAAGCCACCTTGCATAGTCTGAATTTTTCCTTGCAATTTCTTTTTCACTGCTGTTTTATAATTGCAAGTTTGATTTTAAGATGAAAGCCTTAACTGTTGATACAGTGGACTTGATTTCAGACAGGTGTCTGCCTGTTCTTCTAGTGAACCACCTTGTATGATGGGCAGGATTTGAAAGAAGTCCTTCAAAAATATTATTGAACATCCACCAAATGGCGTGTAATCTTTCTTTAGCTTGCACAGAAATTGATCAGCTGCTCTTATCAAACATTGGTAAGACATTCCAATTTTTTCCCAAACTACCATCTCTCTAGAAAATGTATCAGCCCCCTTGTGCCAGGGGATACATTTCCATTTTTTCTGCCTATGTATCTGTTGATAGAAAGCTTTAAAAGAAATTTTTTCCAATCAGAGCATGATGAAAGATAGATTGAAAGAAGCACAAGATGGTGTATCACACCTTTAAAAGAAAGGCTCAGAGACTGGAGACGCAGGAGACTGAAGACTTGATTACAAGAGTCGCCAGAAAACAAAGAAGAAAAAGACTGCCAAGAAACATAATAAGTATGAATAAGTCAGGAAGACCGCTGAGAAAATGAGAGTGGGATGAGAAAAAGGATGGGCTTACCAAGCTCAGATCCCAAGATGCTGGTGGTACAACTTGGAATTTGCACAAGAGAAGAGGCATCTGGGAAATGAGCCAGTTCCAATTAATAAAGGAAGTGAGCAGTCAAATTTGAAGCAGGCGCACCAGGGAAGGGCCCGGTTCAGAAGAAGCATGAGCATTATGGATAAAAGAAACAGGACAGCAGGCCAAGAAGTATGAATACCAGAAACAGGACAGTAGAGCGTCATAAGGTTTAGTAAAAGAGGAAAGAAAATGTCTGTTCAGCACACATGGTTAATGTTTTGGAGAAAAGATTAAAAGGCAATTAGTACTTATTTTCAGTAATTCAACACCCACCCTGGCTTCTAATCCTCGTGAAGGCAAGGCCTCAACTTGATTTTCTCAAGTTGGCCTTGCAGCACGGCCCTTGACACAGGCTTAGTGAGAAATTCAGCTGTCTTTGACTTGGATTCAATTTTCTTAACTTTTATAATCCCCTCCTTGACCTCCTCACGTAAGAAATGGAACATTAGTTACATGTGCTTAGTTCTGAAACCGGCATGATTGGCGGAATTAATTGCCAGTTTGATGCAACAATCTTTTTCTTCATGTAAAATTATTGGTGGTTAATAACCAAGCCCAGTACCTCCTCCACAAGTGTTTTAAACCACAGGACCTCCTTGACACCTCCCCCCTGCTTTTTACTTAGCCTCAGTGGTGGATAGAGTGACGGTTGGTTGCTTCCTGAACTTCCATGCGACAACATTACCATTCCATAGAACAATCAGACCACTTATGGACCTCCTGGTGGTTGGGTGGGTGGCCCAGTCTGCATCAACCTACGCGCTCAGACCAGATTCCTGAAATTACTTAATGAAGGTAATCCCCAAGTCTGCAGTATGTTGGAGGTAATTCAGCGTCAGGATTGCGGCTTCAAAGTGAGATTTTCTGGGCATGTTTAGGAATTGTGAGAGATAGTTGATGGCAAACGTGATATCTGGCCGGATGTTTCAAATAATGTAGTTCAGCTCACCAACAATCTTCTGGTAGTTCCAGCCAGTACCAAGAAAGAGTTTGTGCTCTTTTTCTGTTGCCAGGATAAGTTTTCCAAATGGTTTAAATGGTGTGGAGCACCATCCATGAGATGGAAGTTGGTATTGCTCAGCAAGCAAGGCAATTTAAGTTTTCTGCCCAAGGTGAATGGTGTTTCCTTTTTGCGTGATGTTGATCCCCAGGAGATGGGAGGCGGGTCCCAAGTCTTTGATCTTGAAGCATTTTTGGATAAGTTTAACAAATTGGTGCGGATCAGGACTGAATATTGCTATGTTGTCCACATGGACATAGATATATGTTTCATCTTTCCAGAAGACACACCAATTGGCCTTGCTTTGGTTGAATCCTTCTTGAATGAGCCAGCCGCTGAGGGTGTTTTACAACATTTGCAGGGCCTGTTTCAACCTGTATAGGGCTGTCTTCAGGAGAAGTGTTTTACCCACCAATACTGGTACATTCAAGGGCGCCTGGAAATAGATAGTTTCCTTGAGTGGATCATTGATAAATTCTTACTTTACATCTAGTTGGTGGAAAAGATACCCTCTTTGGGTGGCATGGGAGATGAGCAGTTGTAAAGAAGATTTTTTGCCAGTGGGGGCAAAGACGTCTGAGTAGTTGAAACCAAATTCCTGGTTGAATCCATGCACACAGAGATGTGCTTTGAACTAGATGATCTAATTGCTTTGATCTTTTTTTTTGGAACACCCAGATCCACTTCAGGGTTTTTTTGAGTCACTTTTCTCACATTCCTCCCAGACCTCTTAAGATAGTAGTTTTAGGAGCTCCTTTTCCATGGCTGTGATCCACTTGAGCTTTTAGGGACTGCGCAGAGCTTCTTGCAGAGATTTAGGGTCTGACTGCTCTGTGTCTTTCAGGTTTAGTTGAGGTTCTGGGTCAGCTTCTCCTTGATGTTTTTGCGGCAGGATACTTTTACTGGTTATCACACTGTTTCCAGGAGTGTGAGAATCTTCAGAGACCAGGATGGTGTTATCAATGGCATTGGTGGTACTAGTGGCAGAAGGGATGGCACTCCTATTGGGAAAAGTCTGGGGTGGAGAAAAGTGTGGAACAAGGTTTTCCGGAGACTCTCCTTGAGCATAGTCAAAGACATCCTCCAGAAACACTGAATTTGGGCTAAGACGCACATGCTTAGTTGCATGGTCTAAGATTTTTTAGGACAATAAATTGTTGTCATACCCAAGAAGATTACCTTTAGCTCTGTTGGTTGACAGTTTGAAGATTCTCTTTCCTTTTGGTATGTGCAAGTAGGTCAAGAAGCCAAAAGGCTTTAGGAAGTTGTAGTTGAAAGGCCGTCCATTCCAAACTTAATAGGTAACTTTGCGGCCTTTGGAGATGATAGGTAAGACATTGAGCAGGTCAGTGGCCTTTTTGAAAGCCTCATCCCAGAAGGTAGGAGGCAGTTTTCTTTGCACTAGCAGACACCAGGCTTTGTCTAGGATGGACCAATTGGTTCTTTCAGAAAGTCTGTTTTGTTCAAGGGATTATTCTGGAGCCAGATGGTGTTGAATACCTTGACTTTTGAAATATGCCCCTGAGTTCTTCATTCAAAAATTCCCCTCTGTTGTCCAACACAACAGTCACCAGTTTGGTTTTGAGCAGTCTTTTGGAGTGATTGATGTATTCTTGAATGGAAATGGTTTCCTTGTCTTTGGAGTGAAGGATTGAGATAGATTTGAATCCAGAATATTGGTCAATGATAGTGAGAAAGTACTTTCAGCCCCCATTTGATTGTACAGCAAAGGGGCCAACAAGGTATAGATTAATTGTCTCTAGACACTGTGAAACTGGAGTGAAGTGCCCACAATGAAGTGTAGCTGCCATTTTGCAACTTCTGCATATCTGACACTTGGAGGAGGTTGGACTCTCAGGGAAGAGAACTTTGAGGGCAGCATTGTGAGTGTGGCCTAAGCAAAGGTGCCAAGGATCATTTTGTGGTTGCTTCAGAAAAAAATTTCCTTTGGGTATAGTTTCAAACTTGGTGCCGCAGAGTTCCACCAAGTTATTCCTGGCTGTGCCTACAAATGAAAATTTTTCCAGGGAGATTTTGTACCCGGAGTGACCAACTCAATTGATGACAGCCAAATGTTTTGTCAGTCTAGAAAGAGAGATGAGGCAGCCGTTGAGAGCTGGAACTAGGAGCACCTTATTGAGGTTGACCGCATCCCCAAGGTGATTCAGAAGCGTGGTCTTCCCAATGGCAGTAGCGGACAATGACAAGCCCTTGCTTCCTTTGCCTATTCTCATATTGATTGGCCTTGATTCAGTAAGTTAATCAGGAGAGTTGAAAATATGATGTGTTTCTCCTGAATCTAGCACTGGGAGGAGTTGCGCTTGAGAGCCAACAGTTATCAGATAGAGTCAAGCATTGAGGAAGGCATGGGGAGGAACTTTCTCTGCATTAGCTCTACCCTCTGATTCTTGACCGGCTGAATGAATGTGTGAGTGAGCTCCAGAATTTTTAAATTTGGGTTGCAGTTCAGGGTGGAGAAACTGAAAGAAATCTTCAGTGTGAGCAGAAAGTGGATTATGTTTGCCCTTGGAACAGGGATGCTTTGACTTTGGCTTCCTTTGGGTTCCAGTCTTGAGCAGGGCAACAGAGGAGGTTCCTGGAGGGTCATTCTGATCTGATTGGTATTCCTTATGGACATCTTCCAGGTGATTAACCTCCCTGAGTTTGTTGAGAACAGCCATGGGATTTTTCAGTATTTTGTTGTTGAGGAGTAGGATGTCAGCTATGTGATGAAAAGGATTTGGAATTTTTGCTAAAATGGTGTAGCTAAGTATGTCTTGAGGTACATCAAGTTGGACCACTGACAGTTCATTCATCAGTTTGCAGCATTCATTGATGTATAGGGACAGGTTGCCCTTGTATCAGATTTGGATAAAGCTGAGCCAGGGAAAACCTTAATTGTTGGAAGACTGCAAGGCATATTTTTCATGAATTGCCTCTAGGACTTCCCATGGATTGGCTTCATTTGAGTTATTCACCACAGAATCAAAAGCTATATTGACAAAGTGTTGAATGATGATGTTGCAGGCTTCATACATCTTTTTCTTCACTGTAGAGTTGGCTGATTGATCAGGGATGTAGTCTTGAATGAGCTCTAGCACCTTCCTCCTTCTGAGGTAGCTTTTTATGCGTATAAGCCAGTTGGGAAAGTTGGTCTTGTTAAGGAGTGGTATATTCAATTTGGGGTTATTTTCCTGTTCAGCCATGGCAAAAAGCCTTTCTAGAGATGTTTAGAGGCTTTTGGGACTGTAAATCTATTGATGGAAAGCTTTAAAAGAAAGTTTTTGCAATCAGAGAATGATGAAAGATAGGTTTAAAGAAGCACAAGATGGTGTATCACACCTTTAAAAGAAAGTCTCAGAGACTGGAGACGCAGGAGACTGAAGACTTGAGTACAAGAGTTGCCAGACAAAAAAGAAAAAAAAGACTGCCAAGAAAAAAAATAACTATGAGTAAGTCAGGAAGACCGTTGAGAAAATGAAAGTGGGATGAGAAACAGGATGGGCTTACCAAGCTCAGATCCCAAGATGCTAGTGTTACAACTTAGAATTTGCACAAGATAAGAGGCATCTGGGAACTGAGCCGGTGCCAATTAATAAAGGAAGTGAGAAGTCACATTTGAAGCAGGCGCACCGGGGATGGGCCCTGTTCAGAAGAAGCATGAGCAGTATGGATAAAAGAAACAGGACAGCAGGCCAAGCAGTATGAATAACCAAAACAGGAAAGTAGAATTTCATAAGGTGTAGGAAAAGAGGAAAGAAAATTTGTATTCAGCACGCATGGGTAATGTTTTGGAGAAACAATTATAAGGCAGTTAGTATTTATTTTCAGTCATTCAACAGTATCATCCCAGAATAAATGGAATTTATGTGAGAGGCTTAACTACTACTCTTTGAGTATACAAGTTTTAGAACTATATTTTGGATGATCCAGATAGTTCCAGTATAATGATTTTATTTTGAATAAATATTTTGAATATGAATGATTGGTTTAATATAAAAATGATCCCATGAAGAAAGAGATTGAAAATTGTAAGGTATAAAAAGAGCTTGAGCTCTGATGAGATGAAAGGATTAAAGAATGAGTGAAAGGGGCTTGTAACGTCAAGCGTAACGGACCTGAGATCAGGAGGAAAAGGACACTCCGGTTGATGTGTTGGCTGACCAGATGATGAATTCCCCTTGAGAGCACTGGTGTTTATATAGACTAAATACACTATAGGCTGACAAGTGGTTAAGTACAAAATGAAGAAGGAAAAATTAACATAAGCAGTTTAAGTGACATGGTAAGTGAAATGTCATGCTTGGACAGTCTGACAATCACTACTGAGAACACAGCCTAGTTATATTTTAGCCATTATTTTAATACTTCAATAAAAACAATAATATAAATCAAATCAATCCAATCAATGATACTTTGAACTCCAGTGGAAGTCACATATATATAGACTCAAATTCTAACAAAAATTGACAGGTAAAAGGTCCTTTTATAATCCTTTTAAATTGGACCTGAACTTTGTATAAACAAATCAGGATCAAAAATAAATTATTCTGGAGTCTAGTTAAATAGAAACTTTTGTTCCTTTTGGTTCCTGAACGTAACCCTCAATAGGCACACTTAAGCCCTCAAAGTGTTTCAAAGGTCTTCCATGACATATACTGAGATAACTGCCCTGAAACTTCAGGGAACCCATTTGAATAAATCCCTAGGTTTTTGGTTCCAAGATGGTTTGTTAGAAAGATGATTACCCTATTTCCTCTGCTTCTGGTGGCTCCAAACAGGAATGTAAAAACAATCCAAATGAGTTTGAAAGGAATACAAATATCTGTGTAGCAAGGAAGGTATGTGACTCTCTTGGACCCAAGTGTCTTCCCCAGGGGTAGACTGCACCCATTGGAGTAGAGACTTGAGCCACCCCCCCTGAATTGTAGCCTCCAACAATGTACCTAACTTTTACCAATCAACTGCTTCTTGATCCAAATTATAACACCCCTTTATTAACTTTTTGAGAGAAGCCTTCCCAAAATCCCCAGGGCACTTTTAACAAACTAATAAAGAAGCATTAAAAACCAGATGCAGGTGCAGGTATTCAAAAACAATATCAACCCTAATGGAATTGTTACCTACCATCTCTATAACTTGAAAGAACTCAATGAAGCAGTTTTCAAGCTTTCATTTAATGCGCCAGGACTTAATAAATTTAAGCTTGATCATGAACAGATCCCCATCCTTGTTAAATTCTCCTTCATGATGCCTCCTGTTGTAAAAAATAGCCTGGCAGGCCTTAGCCTGGGTGAGAAATTCAATTGCAGTCTCCTGGATGGTCTTTAAGGAAGAGAAAAGTTCATCCACCCCTTGAATATCAGTTTTTTCAGTGAGAAAATTTATCCTATGGTTGTAACCCCAGGAAAAGAAAAACAGAGAGACACCCAAAGAGGAAGAGTCCAGTTTTCTCAAAGAGAACTTGGCCATGTCAAGCCATCAATCCCAATCTTCTTGGTAATAAGTGCAAAAATAGTGTAAATAATCTTCAAGGACTTGATTTTTATTTTCAGTTTGGCCATCAGTTTTGGGATGGTAAGCTGTTGAGTATCTGGCCCATATGCCCAAAAATACCATTAAGCTGCTCCAAAACTCACTTAAAAAAACAGAACCATTATCTGAGATTATTTTACTTGGAATACCATGGAGACAGAAAGCATGAATTCAAAACAAATTTTCTTTCTGAGTAGCTGGCTGAATTTCCTTACATGGAGCAAATTTTTCCATCTTGGACAAAAGATCCACTACTACCATGATGGAGTTTTTGTTAAAATACGCATGCACTCAGGTAATGTGCATATTATTGTGTAATCCAAATGGGATTCACAAATGGGCCTCCATGGCCCATGGGACATCACATGGGCCATGTGGGCCTATGTGGATGTTATTGGTTTTGGGCATTTGTGCACCAAAACACGTCTGTTAGGTCTTTTGGGAAACAGGCCTTAATGGGCCCGCCAGGGTGGATGGGCCACCTTAGCCAGATGGGCTTATCTGGGCATAATTGGGCCCAAGGTTTATTTTGGACAGACTTGGCCAGACAGGCTGGCCTGCCAAAGTATGTATTTTATGATCTTTGGGCCTTGGCGGCCCATTGGGGCCGCTGCCTGTGTTGCAGCCCGCTTGGGGCTGCTTGTTTCTCTCTGGGGCCCGTTGTGGGGCCCAAAGACCCGCGCAGGGCCATTGTATGGAGCAGGGGACTCTGTTTGGAGTCCTCCCACCTGCTTTTTGCAAGGCCGCAGCCCGGGTTGCGCCACCCGGCTGGTGGCTGGAGGCCCCTGCCTCCCTCCCTCCCCTTGCTTGGTAGTGAGGGGGAGGGAGGATGGCTGGTCCTCCCCCATCAAGGACCAGAAATTTGTTGGTCACATGTGGCAACCAACCAGGGTGGCGTGGATTTCATCACCCTCCCACCTGTTGGTGGTAGAGGGAACAAGACAGTGGGGGGGATCTGACCACCCTCCCACCAAAGCAAGCAGAGCGCTCTCCCCCCCCCCCCCCCCCCCCCCCCCCCATTACCAAGGGGGAGGCGCCAAGGGCTGGGGGGACCTGATCCCCCTCCAGCCCACATGTTTCAATGGTCCGCCTGGGGCAAATTGCGTCCCAGGCAACCAGCGGGGGATTTTACCACCCCTTCTGGTAACCTAGGTAGGAAAGAGGGGGGGAATGGCATTTCCGCCAGTTACACCCCCCCCTGTGTGAGTTTGAGACTGGACCCAGGTGATTCCTGGGTCCCACCTGGCCCATATGAGGGGCTAGGGGCTGGTTGCATGAGGTAACCCGCCGGTAATTATGGTCAGAGGGGTAACAGGGCTGGTTGTAAGGGAAAACCAGCCAGGGTCTGAACAGCAACAAGGGCTGGTTCAGCCCAGTAAGGGTGGAAACACCAAAATTGACCGGTAAAGGCTGGTCATAAGGTTTCAGGGACTAATTTCAAGTGGGCTGACTAAGCCCAAACCAATTAGCAAGGCCTGTAGAGCCTGTAGAGCCCATTTGTGACGGAGTTTTTGCCTTTTTGTGTGTCATTACATGAGCTCCACATGAGCACCATCATTTTTATTTAAGGAGCTCTTCTCCCTGCTGTTTTCCATCAATTAATTCACCAATTCATTCACATTCACAAGTGTGCCATTGCCTCTGCCTCTTATTAAGGATCAATCATAAGACATTATTGTCTCAGCATTTCTTTTGCTTTCAGTACTTCTCTTTGACGAAGCTTGTGGGCCAATAATTCTCATGGTTAGAACCTCCCGACAAAGTAATTTTGGTGATGAAATCAATCCTGATGAATTCCCATGAATGTTGCAGGACGTCCAATGAAACTAAGTAGCCCTTGGGAGACTGATGTTGTGCATTTTCCCGCTAAAACAAATTTCAAGAAGAAAATTACTTAATGAATTCCCATCTAACGCCTGGCCCATAAAAAGAATACATAATATAGGACAAGGTTGGAAAAATTCTGGGATGGCCAGAAGTAGGGGAATCATGAAAAAACTTAATAATCCTGGAGCAACAACAAACAGGCATTTAGATTATTCCCATTTGCAAATTATGAAAATCTCTCAACTTGAGCAATTAGCTCTCATTGCTGTCAATTTCGTCATATGAAGTTGAAAAATATTCCAAAACCTACTGTTGAGGAAACTGAAAATAGAGACCATGGCTGGAAGGCAAGGGGTTTTCAATGTTTCAAACTTTCAAAGAAGATGAGACAGTCTTGGCTTATTACTCATCCAAAGCCATCTTTTGCAGCACAGATCAAGAAGGGAGAATAGGATCCCCATCCACATAGTTGGGATGCTGACTAGGCGCATCACCAGGGTTCAGATTCCCCAGAATATTATGGATGATAAGGTTGAAATTTTCTAAAAAGGAATCCCACCTGGCTTGCTTGGGTGAAAGCACATTTGAGGATTTAAAATAACAAAGTTTTGAGTGATCAGAAAAATCTGAACAGGAACTGCAGTAACAATGAGCCAAGAATTCCATTGTTCAAAGGCTGCTACAATGGCCATGAGTTCCAGGTCATAAATGGACCACAACTGCTCCCTGTCCAAAAACTTCCTTGGAAAGTAACTTACCAGTTGGAAAACACAATTGCAGTTTGTTTGTCTTAAAATGGTGGCTAATTCAAAACATGAACTGACCTTGGTTTTGAAAAATTAAATTGAAGAAGAAAATGTGCCTTAACAAACTCCTTTTTTATGCCCTCAAAGGCGGCTATAGAAGGGAAGAACTGAATGTAGTGTTTGGTTAACATTCCTTCCTTGGTAAGTTCAGTCAAGGGCTTAGAAAGAGAGGAAAAACAATGGATGAATCAAAAGTAAAAACTTTTTCAACCTAAGAATTTTTGGAGGCCCCAAAGAGTTTCCAGAAGCGGCCAATCTTTAATTTTCTTGAGTTTAGCTAGATCCATCATCAAACCTTTCCTGCTCATTATAAAACCTAAGGATTTAGCACTTGACTAAAAAATTCACATTTCTCCAAGGAAGCAGACAAAGAAAACTGCCAAAGCTTTCCCCAAACTCTTTGAAGATCCTTGAATTGCTGGTCCCTTGTATTTGAAAATATTAAAATATCACCAATTTATAAAAAAACACAAGCCTAACATTTCTTACAAGCAATGCTGGATAAACCATTGAAAAATAGCTTGGCATTTTCCAATCCAAAGGGCATTGCTTTATATTTGAAGAGGCCTCAAGGAGTGCAAAAAGCCATGTTCCATCAATGGCCTGCGGCCACTTGCAAAAGGTTAAAAACAGACTTCATATCTACTTTAGAGAGATAATTAAATCCCAAAACTTTATTCAGCAGTTGTGAGATAATTGGAATAGGTTAAGAGTCCCAGATGTTCATGTTTTTCAGAAATCAAAAATCAATGCAAGGCCAATTGGCCTTTCCCTCCAATTTAACAAAAGAAAATAGGAGCCCCTGTGGGGGAAGATGACGCCACAACTAAGCATTTTTCAAGTTTATTGTAAATATAGGAAAGTAATTTTTCAGGTTTTTTCTGACTTAGTGCATACATATTAGCAATAGTTGGGTGGGAATCTGGTTAATATTGATATGAAAATTGTATTACTCCCAATGAGGGGGAAGATTCTGTAATGAAGTTTTGGTACAAAGATCACCGTAGTCTTGTATTTGAGGGGGGAAGGAAAATTTTGTAACATCAGAGGAGTCTAAGTGAATAGTTAAAATCAAACCACCAGGGTTCCCTCCCACAAACAGGCTGTTATCTCTAAGCTAGGGCATATCCAGTATGGTGTCTGATGAAGAAAGAGATAAAACATAAATAGTAACAGGAAAGTGGTTGGCAGAAGAATTAAGAGTTTTTAAGGCAAAAAAACCTTTCAAGCAAAATTTGATGCTTCCATAGGATGCAATCAATCCATCAAAACCCCTACAATTGATGGGGTTATTGAAAGGCAATAATTGAAATCCTAACCTGGAGGCAAAATCAGAATCCACAAATCAAGAGGATGCACCAGTATCAAAAAGGAAGGTAGAATCCACAGAATGTCTGGTGGTAGGGAGAATTTTCCCTTTCAAAATAGGGCAGTTTCTTGGACAATGAATGAAATTCATACGAGAGGTCTCCAGAGACAGATGTCAATCCTCCATGGCCTGTTAGAAAAAGAGATCCACCAAGTTCATAGGGGATTATGTTGGAATTCCATTAGTTCTGCTTGTGACTTAAGTCTCTATCTCTTATATTGAACACAAATACTAAATTAAATCTGCTTGTTATTTATTTCTAGTGTGCTTTAATAGATGCAGTACAAGAAGGATCAAGAAGCGCACGACATACTTTTTACAGATCAAATCCTTGAGCTTGACCCTGGATCAATGTTCTCTTCTTATGTCCTTATAGTGCTCAGTTTCCTCAGGTTAAGACATCCATCAAGTGAATTTCCTTTCTTTATTTGTTTCTAGACTGGAAGGATTAACAACCTTTCTAGATGATTATGAAGGTCTTCTATTATATAACATTAAAACTCAAGAGGCAGAGAAGACCCAACAGGCATGTAGACCCAGTGGCTTAAGACCCAGTTTGTTTTCTGTGACTATACTGATTTTCTTCATCTTCTCTGCTAGTTATGAATTTGGTTAAGACCTTACTCTTTCTGTTATATTCATTGTCTGAGCCTTTATGCATACTTTCTCTGATCACTACAACCACTCATTGGCCCTGTTAAGAATCAGGAAGTTGTTTGTATTTAAGACCACTCAAGACTAAGAAATATAACATCATCAGTTCTTACTTGTATTGAACCTTGAGTGCACCCCTTGACTCTCTGATCCGCTCCTCTTGGCGACACAAGATTTCTCCTCCTCATCCTCTCACTCAAATTTGACCAGAGCACTCTATTCAAATTCCTTCACAATTAACAGTCAAACTGAACTCCTTGCGCCTCAACTCCTTCATGTCTCCAAATCAAAGTTATGAGCTCCAGCAATGACCCCAACCGCTTCCTTCTGACCACAGATAACTACGCAATATGGGTTGTCCCAATGGAAGCTAAACTCAACAACATTAACGCACTCAACATTGTGATGGGCAGGACAACCAAGGATCAGATAGAAGGAGTTGAAGAAAAGAGTTGATTCATTAAAGCAAACAGAAAGGCCTATACACTTATCGTCCAGAATCTTGATGAATCAAACCTGGCATTGGTAAGCACCACCTTGTCAGTCAACAAACGGTTCAATGGTTGGGCTTTTTGGACTCTCCTGCGTATCAAATATGCCTGCAACAACCTTGCTGCTTGATCTGCCGCCCTAGATCAATTTCTCGACCTGGAATTCTCCTTGATTGAAAAATTCTGCCCAGCAATCAGATTATCAAATAAAAAAATGGTTATGGCCGGAATTTGACTAGAAGATCAAGTTAAGATCCTTCTGATGCTCAGGAAGCTCCCAAAAACGGAATTTAGATCCTTTTGAGATATAGTGGCCATGGGATTCTCCACTTAATCGTTTGAGGCAATCATCAAACGACTCGAATCATACTCTGTGACCTCAATTGATAAAGACAAAGACAACTCAGGGATCAAGACTCATCAATCTCTTTACAGTCGTTCCAACACACACAGAGCCAGGAATAAGAACGCTCCAGGCTCGATCTTCCTTTGTGCCTTCTGCAAGAAACCGGGTCACCGCGCCATAAACTTCTGGGAATGTAAATGCCAAGAGACAAACCCACCTCAAAAGGAGGCTAACGCCGTCTTGGACTCCTCAAATTTTTCAAGTGCGTCCTTAAGAAATGGGCCGGTCTCCTCTAGCCAACAGAAAAAGGATGACAACGGCGATGGCGTCTTCACCTACTTTTGGACCCCTGACGGTAATCAATATCACTACAATGACATCAAGTTTTAAAACGTGACATATTATTGATCACCGTCTACTGGCCAACTGTGCCCACTGTCAGACAATCCAGTCTCTCTCTCGTCTATCTCTCTCTCGGTTCTTGCTTCGCCGTGTGCGCCACCGCAGCACTCTTGCTGTCAATCTCTCTCTTCCTTGGTTGCTTGCACGCTTTCCTCCCCCCCCCCCCCCCCCGGTCAAACAACCCATCAAGATCATCTTTCTCGCGCCTAAAACCTCTACCCAATCTATCGTCACCTCTACTCACCTTGCCGCAAGATCTCCATTGATCTCAACCGGTTTATCTGCTCTCCTGCCCTTAAGCACAAGGAGAGGAGGCGTGTTGGAATTCCATTAGTTCTGCTCGTGACTTAAGTCTCTATCTCTTATATTGAACACAAATACTAAACTAAATCTGCTTGTTATTTATTTCTAGTGTGCTTTAAGAGATGCAGTACAAGAAGGATCAAGAATCGCACAACATACTTTTTACAGATCAAATCCTTGAGCTTGACCCTGGATCAATGTTCTCTTCTTACGTCCTTATAGTGCTCAGTATCCTCAGGTTAAGACATCCATCAAGTGCATTTCCTTTCTTTATTTGTCTCTAGACTGGAAGGATTAATGACCCTTCTAGATGATTATGAAGGTCTTCTAGTATATAACATTAAAACTCAAGAGGAAGAGAAGACCCAAGAGGCATGTAGACCCAGTGGCTTAAGACCCAGTTTGTTTTCTGTGACTATACTGATTTTCTTCATCTTCTCTGCTAGTTATGAATTTGTTTAAGACCTTACTCTTGCTGTTATATTCATTTTCTAAGCCTTTATGCATACTGTCTCTGATCACTACAACCACTAATTGGCCCTGTTAAGAATCAGGAAGTTGTTTGTATTTAAGACCACTCAAGACTAAGAAACAAAACATCATCAGTTCTTACTTTTATTGAACCTTGAGTGCCCCCCTTGACTCTCTGATCTGCTCCTCTTGGCGACACAAGATTTCTCCTCCTCATCCTCTCACTCAAATTCAACCGGAGCACTCTATTCAAATTCCTTCAGATTACTTCAGGTTGGAGGGGACATTGGACTGGTCAATTTTGATTTTAGATAAGGAAATCCCCAACTGGGAATTTAGTTTACTAAATAAAGCCATCCTTCTCCTCATATTCAGGTGCTTCTCCCTAGGGAGGGGGCACATGACCACTTGTATGTGTCCTTTGTCAAATTTTCCACTTAAAAAATGGTGGATGGGCTTGCTCTTAAAAACCTTTTGGTATTCCAAAAAATCAAAATTACAATTGGTGTTTATCCTTTCTAGATCCATGGGGCTTGGAATTGAGTTGACTTGTAATGGAGGAGGTGGAGAGGAAATTTGTGGGTTGGGCAGGATTGATTGTTGTGGTGAGTTTGGCTTTGAGAGTAGTAGGAGGTTTGATGTTTGCTAACAGCTCTAGCCTCTCTGTCTGGCTTACATAACCAATTTGCAGTGCCTGCATGCCACCTAGGTGCACCCAAGGACCCCTCTTCTCCGCCAGAATCCAGCCAACTTCTTGTTTCCTGGCTCCATCTCCATGGACTAACTCCCCAGCTTTCCTCCAGCTCATTGATCCACCACTCTGTTGCCTATCACTCCCTCTGTTCAGTCAACTGCTTGTCACCCCAGCTTAATCACCATTTCCAGAAAGCATTTCATGTCTACCAGCAACACTCTCAGAAGTCAGGAGGATCAAGAAGCAAGTTAGGCAGAGGTATAATTTTGCATTTGCCCCACCTCCTCACTGGGATCCTTGTTCTGCTGCTTACCTGGTTGCTCTGATCACCTGTTATCTATACTATTACAACACAATTAGTATTTGAATACACTTTCTGCAATAAATAATTTAAGTCTAATTCCTGCATGGTAGCAAGAGGCAATTATTGGCACAACTATTGGATCAGAAAAAGAAGGCTTACAATCAATCAACCCAACTAACATGGCTTACTCCTGAAGCACTTGCAGTGTTGATATAAGCATCCCTGACTCTAGCAACTCCAATGATGACTACTCTGCTATGATCAAACTACTGGTGCTTACCAGACACAACTGGTAAAAGTTGAAAGCAGCATTTGAGAGCCTCCTCATCAGAAAAGGCCACAAAGAAGTCCTGAAATCCAAGTGGGTTTGCAAAAACTCAGACTCAAAACGCTTTCAAAAGAAAACAGCCCTAGCAATTCAACTGCTATTTTGCTCAGTCAATTTTTAGATCAAGGGCTACGCAACCCATCACAGGAAGGACTTTTCTCCAGAATTCTAAGAATTAAAAAAAGCCTGTAGAGAAGACTCAACAATAGCAATAGGGGACCAAGTATCACAGATTTTCTACCTACTCTACCAACCAGATTCTTCAATCCAAGAGAACTCTGTGGCCTTGAGGGAGAAATATCTTGCCCTCATGGAAACCCTGAATGTTCTGGAAACCACTGAATTTGAGGAGCACATAGGCGTGTCATCCTTTCTGGCAGCCATTTTATTCCCAAAGAGGTTTTTCCTGGACCCCACTCTCAAATTGCTAATACAGGTGTGTCACAAAATCAGGCCATTCCTATTTGACAAGGTCTAAAATGTGCTCCTAGCCAAAGATATCTTTAGGGAAAGTGAAAGCCCAGAAAAAATCTATCTCATGTCCAAAAAAACCAACCAATGCCCCTCACATTCCCACAATTGCACTACTATAGCAACCATCACTCCACCACCTTTAGACCCACTTACCACTGGGCTATCCTCTGCTTCCGCCTTGACTCACCCCTGCAATAATCCCAATCCTCAACCACAATATTGTAACCAAAATCAATCTTGAAATCAATCAACAAGGAACACATAGGCTCAAAGCGCACTTGACCTGGCCCAGCTTCAACAAGGCCTCACCTCCATGATGAGAAAATTCAAGAAGCTCCAAGCCTCCAATTTGACAAACTTGATCAGAAAATGGGAGCCAACAGGAGATGAAAAAGTCACAGCAGACAATGAGGTTGATCCAGAAGATCTTGAGTTTTAAGATTAAATTTAAATTTAAATTGAATTAATTACAATCAAAGACCAATGGATCCTGAGTCAATATGAACAACAGCTGATGAATTTGAGCTGGATAATGACACACCGCTGTGATCAAATTTGAGGTGATAAAATTGAGGAGTTTAAGTTAATTTTAGAAGATTGCAGAGCTGGTTTTTCAAGTACTTGGCAAGAATTTTATTTGAGGGTATCAGACAGGTGATGAGGTAATTATTTTCACGTTGCTCACAAAGCCACTTGATTTGTGTTTCAACTTGTTTGAAAGCTCCATTTTGGGACTCCTGGTTGACAAGATCATTGAGAGCTTTGTTTTTGATCAGAGTGCAGTGTTTTAATTTCAGAGGCAGATTCATTTCCCAGATTAGATTAGTAAGCCAAATATTTTCTTGTGTGGCCAGTACTAGTGCTTTGAGTTCATCCTCTGTTGACAACAGTTAGATGGTCAAATGAAGCTTTCTGTGCCAGGAGACATCAAATCCTTAGAGGATTATGATGTAGCTTGTGTGGCTTCTTTGGGATTTGGGATTGGTTCCACTTTCAGAATTGCTGTAGGCCTTGATGTTGTATTTAAATGAGTCATTATGCAATCATAGAGCAAGATTCTTGGAGAAACTTAAGGAGCGCCAGGCATTTTTTGACTCAATCAAGTGAGGAAATCCAGTCTTTTTATTGAAATGGGAGAGATGATGTACAAGAGGTAAGGACGGGTTCCACTTGCTATAAAGTTAAGAAACCCTGTGGAGGAGCAGAATTTAATGTTCATTTTAAGGAATGAGTGATGTCCAGCTTTGGAAGCAAGATTTAGTTTAATGTTAGGAGTGAAATGTGAGGAGTGATGGGAGTTGTAATTGGCCTGCAGTCAGCAAGACCAAATTCTAGCAAGGCCATCTGGATGTGACTTGATTTTTGAAAGCCTGGTCCATCCTTGGTATTCACAATTTAATTCCCAAGGATTTTGGTGAGGGGTTCATTGGAAGATATTTTAAAGCTTTATTTTAATTTTTCTCAGAATTTTATGGAGTTTCCAACAATGATTAAGTCATCTATGTACACAAACACATAGAATTGTTTGTTGAGATTGATGTACAAGCACAGATTGGCGCTAGAGACAATGAAAATTTCTCCAAGGAGCCTTTTCTTAAGCGTTTTGTATCAGCTTTCAGGTACCTGTTTGAGAATGTATAAAGCTTTATGCAGTTTGAGGTAGGGATAGGTGGAGTCATAACCGGAAGGGGTTTTGATGAAGATTTCTTTTTTGAGAGGGTTGTGTAGGAAGGTGGACTTGATTTCCATTTGCCATAGGTTTTGTTTGTGGCGTAGCCCATAGACCAGCAGAGCTTGTAGGGTTGTGATTGAGCCAGTGGGAGCGTAGGTCTCTCCATATTCAAAGAATTGAACTTGCTTAAATCCTTGGACACAAACCCAAGACTTGAGTTTGATACCGGTGTTGTTGGGTTCTTCTTTTATAGTTGTTGAGTCCTTTCTAAGTGAGGATGGCAAAATATTTTGTGAATGGTCAACACTGAGAAAAATTAGTAGGAAATCAAGGCTGGACATAAATCTGCTCCATCAAAAAGGAGGAGATTGTCCTCAATAGTGCCAGCAAGTATTAATTGTCTACAAAAGATGACTACAAAACTTTTTTGGGCCAACCAAGGATAAGGAGAAACCCTTTTGGAAAATTTTTCCCAGATAGATGAGATTTTTGGCTAGGTTGGGTACAAATAGAGAATCTTGAAGATTTAGAGTGGTGAGGGAGTTTGTGAGTGTGATATTTCTACGTCCAAGAAATGGGATTGGCGCAGATGGATTGCTGGTTTGAATCTCTGTGTTATTGGGTCCAAGGTGGTAAAATAAATCCAAGTTGTTGAACATGCAGTTGGAGGCACCGGAATCAAGCAGAATGCAGTTTTTGTTGAGAATTTGGGAAGTGACCATGGCAAAGTTGTATGCAAAGTGGGCAGAGGATGATTTTTGGGGATCTGTGTTGGTGGGACCCTGACTGTGAGACCCTGTGCCTTGACTCTGAGACTTTCCTGAGGTTGGAAGTAGGTGGGGATAGAGCCACCAGTGCTTGCTGCAATTTTGATTTGCTTGAGGGTTGTGCCAAGTGGCTCTGCACCTGATGGTATCAGTCTTGATTATCATTGCTGAGGCATAATGTCCAGCCACGACTTTTTTTTTATCTGATTCAATTTTTGAAGGAAAAGATCTGCATCAATTCTGTCTTCTCCAATAGAATGAGTGATTGTGGTCTTGAGATGGTCAAGTTGAAGGAAAAACTTGTAAAGCAAAAGACATGCCACAATATTGTCATCCATCTGAATTCCAATTTTGGATATTTGGAGAAGGCAGGTCCTTGCGTCTGTGATGAACTTTTCAACTCTCTTGGGGTCAAACTGAAGATTAAGGAAGTTAAAGAAAACTCTTGATCAATTGGTGGTTTGCAAGGAAGTGTAGTATTTGTTGATAGATTTTGACAATACAATGCCGTTAGTGAGAAGATGGTCTTTAACACAATTTATGTAAGTGCAATTGTTGAGTTTTGCCAGTATATACCCAAGAATTTCAAGGTTTACTGTTGGAGGGCATTTGCCTGGTTTGGTGGAGTTCAACCAATGAGTGACACCTTTGAGGGAGAGAATGGTTCAAATTTTAGACCGGCAAAGCAAGAAGTTGGAATCTGAGAGACTTGGGATTGATTTGGTGAGGGTTTTGAGGAGGGACTGGTTGGAATCCATTGTTCTTGAGGGAGTTGCCACTGGAATTTTTGGAGCTGTTGGCTTTTAACCGTGTTAAGATGAGAGTTAAATTTAACTTGAATTTATTCCTATCAAAGACCAATGGATCCTGAGACAATATGAATAACAGCGGATGAATTTAAGCAATGAACAAAGTATGAATGAATGAGATGCAAAAAGGATAGTGATGGCTTTACCCTGGAGAGCTTTCAAATCTGGGAGATTTAGAAGGGAAACAAAGAATAGGAAACAGGCAAAATAGGAGAGCAGCAGGCAAAGGAGGAGAGTCTCAGAAGCACAAGAATTTGATTAAAAATTAATCATGTGAGAGAAAATCAGCAGGTTATTAGTGAATCTCACATTTGATCAAGATTTGAGAAGATTTGAAGAAGATTGAATTGATGGTTGAGTTGAGCAAGGAAGGAGTAGATTTGTAGGAGGTTGATATTGACAGATGAGTTTGAGCAAGGATTTGATCAGGATTTGAGTGGTCAAGCTGAGGTGAAGCTTATGAAGCAGTGTCAAGATCTTTGAGAATGAGGAGGTGATTGACAGGAACAAAGGGGTTGAGTTGGTTGGAAGAAGGAGATGAGAGGAAGGGAGAAAGAGAATTGAAGGAGAAGAAAGGGGATTTGGGACAAAGCGTTGAGGACAAGTGGATGGCCCAGGATGAGAGGAGAGGACCAGGGAAGTGAAGAAGGGAAGATGGAAAAGATGGAAAAGAGAGGGAACACCTTCAATTGTGGAGAAAACATACTGGGATTTTGGTTGGGAGACAAAGAGGAGACCTGGATAATGACATTGAGGACATGTTTTTATTTACCAAAACAGATGTGCTATACAGTGTCACTCTCACCACTTCCAATCTGTTGTCTGAACTCATATAAAACTTGGGAGCCACCAAATCAACTGCCTAAAACTACAACTTACTTATGGACATTTAACAATGAAATAAGTCAATGAACACCTATGGCGGCCAGATCAAGGTTGCACACATAGGTAAGCTGAGGCTTGGATTGGTGTCCATACATCCAGTGTACTACACACCCAAGGCACCTTGAAACCTCATCTCAGCTTTGCAGCTCAAGGACCACAGACTGAAAAGTGTCCACCAACACCAGGTTGTCCTATTCAAGTCCTCCAACTCAATTATCTTCAGGTTTTTTTGCGCTGGAAACCTGCATGTTGGTAACACACCTCACCTAGACCCTTCAATCAACTCTATTTCTGAGAACCCAAAGACAACAGACTGGCATATAACTCTTTGACATATGTCTCATTGGAATATAACTCTTGGACACCCATCTGATTGGCATATAACTCTTGGACACCCATCCGATTGACATATAACTCTTGGACACCTGCCTGATCCCTACTTGAGCTGGACAACCTTTTGTCTTTGACGCCTCATCACAGCGCAAAAAGCTGCCTTTTCTGTCAGTTGTGTAAGTGGCACAAATCAACTCGCTCAAACCCTCTTCTTCAAGCCTCCATCCCTTTCCATACTATCCACTTGGATGTGCTAATGATCAATCCACCTTCCAAACACAGATATCAATATGTGTTGGTGCTTATAGATGATTCTAGCCAATTCAGTTTGTTCTACCTTCAACAAGCTAAGAGCAAATCCAAATCAAACATGTTATTGTACTTCAACAAGATTAGGAACAGGTTTAATCAATGCCCAGCAGTGTTTCACTCTGACCAAGGGGGTGAGTTCACTTTGATTTCCTTCCTTGCAGAACCTCATTGCAGGGGTGTTTCAGTGGAACAAGGACCGTTTGACTCACCCCAAACAAGCAGACTAGCCAAACAGTTCAACCAAACCCTGCGCACCAAGCTAAGCTGTGTACTGGCCCAGTCCAGTATCTCAAAATGCTACTAGGGCAAGGCCGCTAGATGCTGCTCCATGCTAATTAATCACCTACCCAGAAAATTGCTCAACTGGCAATCACCTTTCAATCAACTAGTGGAGAAAGACAGCTCTATTGAAACAATATGCAACATGTGCTGTCTCTTACCATTTGGTTGCAAGAGGCATGTTCACTGCAAGCTCTGCCCCTCAAAGGTAGCACCGGTGGCTTGTCCACTGCTGTTTATTGGCTACAAACCTATCTCTGATGTGTCAAGTTTTCTAGATCTACATAAGGGGCCAATCACTGTCAATAGAGATTTCACAGCCTCCAAAGCAAACTTTAAATATGACTCCCCTGATGCCCTGAGGAAAACCCCATCCACTTTCCCCTCCATTTCTGCTGTTGCTGCTCCCCCTGCTCACTCCTCTCATTGTGTGAACATGATGCTGAATCCTCAACATGCCTTGCAGCAAAAATGTCAACAACCAGAACCTCAACTGCTCCCATTGCATCCGCTGGCAATCAGCACTTCACCAACACAAGGACTCACCTCAACATCTATACCCACTCCTAGGCCCATGGAAGCTGCCACAACCAGCAATTGCCCTCCTCCAACAACCAAAGGCTATGCCTATGTTCCCTGTTACAACAAGGCCCCTCAAAGTATCTCCTGAAACATTGATCCTTTGGCAATCCTGGCCCACTCCCACAGGGGCCAGTCCCATTGCAAGGAACAACAGGAGGACTTGGCCAACCTGGCGGAAGTAGTATTGGTTTGGGAGGCCTTCAGCAATGCAGACAAGAAGCCAAAGTGGCTGGTTTCCATGGTGGAGGAGAACACCTTGTTCCTCTCAAAGAACACCAGTATGCTGGTACCACCCCCAAACAACAACAAGGTCATTGGCGGCATGTGGCAATTGGTGTGGAAAACAACAAGCTTGGAGAAGTGACTTGGTGCAAGTCTCAATGGGTCTGCTTTGGTAACCATCAGGAGAAGGATTGGCACACCTACAACATGTACTCCAGTGTTGGTCAGAACAAGTCCATGAAGATCCTCCTTTCCATGGCTGTGCAATTTGGCTGGACGGTCTTTCAGTTTGACATAGAGACAGCATTCCTTTATGGCAACATCAACACAATGGTTCACATCTCGCAAGTATCCGGTTTTGAAGTCCCTGGCAAGGAAAACTGGGTGTGGCAGCTTAACAAATTGCTGTACATCACCAAACAGGCACCACAATGCTGGAAGAAGTTCCTCACCAACACACTGAGCAGGCTGGGGATGTCCCCATCCAAAGCCAATGAGTCCATCTTCCTCAACAGCTTCAAATGGCTAATCCTCCACATCCATGTAGACAACAGGCTGATTGTGGGCAAATCTCTACAAGAGGTACTTGAATTTCTTGACAGCCTTTGTCAAACATATCAAATCAAGTCCACAGAAAAACCAGTACAGCATCTGGGCTACAGGTTTGACTGGAAGGAGGATGGCGCCGTACTAGCCCATCAACGCAATTACTGCAAAAAAATTCTTGACAATCTGTCCATGTCCACCGCTAATCCAGTCAAAAGTCCTGCCCCGGCAAACCTAGTTAAACAGGCCACCAAACCCGCCGATCCGCTTGATGTGAAGCTCATGGAGAAGGCCTTTGGAATGCTGAATCATCTCACACTACACACCCATCCTGACATCCTGCACACCGTGAATGTACTGTCCCACTATAACACCAAACCTACCGCAAGACACTGAAACCTCATCAAACACCTTCTTCAATACCTCCGTGGCACGACCGGATTAGGTATTCTGTATCGCAGGACAACAAATCCGGACGATCACTTCAAAGGCTGGGCAGACGCGGACTATGCTAATTGCACTGACATGCGGAAGTCCACCACCAGATTTCTTGTCAGCCCGTATGGCAACCCAGTGCACTGGATGTCTAAAAAACAATCGGCCGTAGCACAGTCAACCACTGAAGCCGAGTTCATTGCCATGAACCACTGCACAAAACAGGCACAGTGGATGGCCTCACTGGTCAACAACTTTGGACTCTTGTTCCCCACTCCCGTTATCATGAAGAACAACTCCGGGGCTAACTTCCTCAGCAAAGGAGCTCAACTCAATGCCAACTCAAAACACATCAAAGTCAGGTATCAATACCTACGGGACCTGGCATCCAAGTCACTTCTTTCAGTCAAGCAAGTCCCCTCCTCGGAAATGATTGCGGATATACTCACCAAGCCCCTCGGACATCTCAAGGTCACCGCGGCTCGCCATCAGCTGGGCCTTGTCGAAGCTAAAGTCAGGAGTGTTGGCTAACGACTCTAGCCTCCCCGTCTGGCTTACATAACCACTTCGCAGTGCGCGCGTCACTTAGGTGCACCCGAGGACCCCTCTTCTCCCCCGGACTCCGGCCAACTCCTTGTTGCCTGGCTCTATCTCCGCGGCCTAACTCCCCAGCTTTCCTCCAGCTCCTCGATCCACTACTCCTTCGCCTATCACTCCCTCCGGTCAGTCAACCGCTCGTCACTCCAGCGTAATCAACGTCGCCAGCAAGCCTCGCACGTCTACCAGCAACACTCTCAGAACTCAGGAGGAGCAAGAAGCAACTTAGGCAGAGGTATAAGTTCGCGTTCGCCCCACCTCCTAACTGAGATCCTTGTTCTGCTGCTTACCCGGTCGCTCTGATCACCTGTTATCTTTACTGTTACCCCACGACTAGTATTTAAATACACTGTGCTGCAATAAAGAATTTAATTCTAATTCCTACATTTGATTGATAGTAGAGATCTTCTATTGAGCCTCCGCAGCTGACACGGCAAGGAATTGCTTGTCTTTCAAGAGCAACAAAGTCTTCCAATTTCCACAAACTACTGCAATCTTCAGGATTTCTGTTCAAGAGCGCGTTTATAAATGTCGCATCTGGATTCCTCCGATAAGTCGATGGAATAAACTAAAGAATTGAGAAGGGCGTTGAATTCCTCTATAGTCTTATTACCCTGTTTGCAGCTGTAAATTCGGTTCTTGGCTTCTTCACTTTCATGCTTATTGCAGAAAACATCCCCAAGATGGGCTAGAAAAGAACGGGACAAAGTGAGAATATCTAAAATGTAAGGATCCTCAGCAGAAGCAGAATCGGAGTCTAATCCTTGAGCTCTAGCGTTCTCTTGCAGGATAGCCATCCACAAACTGTGGGAAGCACAGGGGTCACCCCGGTTACCTTCCTGGTTGCGGAAATGCCGGACGATCCAATTAATCTTGGAGTCTTCTGATCGGAAAAGATGTCCGTTTTCGTTTAGCTTGTCTCGGATCAGATGTAGGAAGCGTCTGGTTTCTCTGGGGTTTCCGGAGAAGGTTACATAAGGGATTTCTGGCAAGTCATGATGAAAGGGTCGGTTCTTGTTAGAGATTTCTGATAATTGGGAGTTGAGGAGTTGAGCGGAAGCGTTATGTTGGTTTAAGGAATGGTGTATTTTATTGACTTCCTCTTCCATCAAAGTTTTCACATTGACGAGATCGGTTTGTAGGTTCTTTGGTATTAAAACATCCTTTATGTCGTCGGTTATCTCCTTTAAGGTACACTCTAGTTGGTGTATTTCGGTGGATAAGTTATTCACTTCTTCCCGGCTAGCAGATCTCAAATTGAGAGAAGCTAGTTGACGGGAGAGATCTATAACAGTGGACTCAGGGTTGTTGTGAGGTGGAAACGAGATAGTAGGAAAGGATAAAGGAGTCGAAGGTTCGGATCTCCCAGACATCTCAATGATGAGAAATAATGTGATAGATGGGATCATCATTGTGAGAGGCTCGACTACTACTCTTTGAGTATACGAGTTTCAGAACTATATTTCGGATAATCCAGATAGTTCCAGTATAATGATTGTATTTCGACTAACGGTTTTGAATATTAATGATTGGGTTAATACAAAAATAATCCCATGAAGAAAGGGATTCAAAATAGACAGGTAAAAGGTCCTTTTATAATTCTTGTAAATCGGACTTGAACTTCGTATAAATGAATAAGGATAAATAGATTGTGCCGGAGTCTAGTTTAAGAGAAACTTGGGCTTCTGTTGGTTCCTGAATGCAACCCTCAATGGGCACGGTTAAGCCCTCCAAGTGTCGTAAAGGCCTTCCATGCCGTAGACTGAGATAACTGCCCTGAAACTTCAGGAAACCCGTCGGAATAAATCCATAGGCGTTTGGCACCGAGCTGGTTCGTTACACTTTAGTCAATCATCTTCCAAAGGTGAAACACTCCGCCATTCGGGGTGTAATCTGGTTAGGATGAAACGTGCATGTTGTCTCAGGTGACCGGGACAATAAATCTTCCACATCAGTCTCGCGAGTGCGGGTTTTCATGTAGGGACAACGCCTATAAATGGGGCGGCTTGAATCTTGCGTTACTTCCAGGGCAGCCTACATTGAGTACGTTCCGCTCACAGGGCTGTCCTCCTTCTTCGCGGATCCAAGTAACCGAATTGCTGAACCTCTGTGTCAGGAATTCCAGGTTGAATAGGAACTTGGACCAGATAGCTTTCCTGAACAACCAGCCTACTCCATTATCATGTTCACTCTCACTAGAAAACCTAATCAAAAAGCTTGGATCGTAGGCGTAATTCTCACCTCAGCGGCGCAATGTCTCGACTCGTTTCATCCACTTCAGAATGCCACCTCCGCTCCACACCTTGTACGCCGCTTCCTCACACCAGGTTCTACGAACCCAACAGCGACGGGACTAAACGCGTATGGACAGCCCACGCACGATCCATGCGCCCCAGTCAACCTGACTGCCCAAACTTGGGTAGATTTAGGGATTGATGAATACATTGCAAACTACCCTAACGCAGACAAGTTGACTATTCAGGTCGGCTTCATACCTAAAACTCATTGTAACTCAACGGTGGATTGAATCCTTTTGTGATTGCCTTCAACGTCGTCATCCATTCATTAGGAATTTGCGGCTGAACTATACTTGCCAAACTTCTTCTGTGGCATTGGCATGGAATGCTTAGCAGGCCAGGTTGAGCGTCTGATCTAGTGTTAACAAAGAGGCCCACCGACTGATTGATCCGTTCTGTTTTTCATCATTACAACTGTCTAGCTTTGCCATCCAGCGGCAGGCGTAAATTGGATCGTTCTATATGCCATTCAAGAATGGAACGCATACATGAACAGCTTCTACACGGCAATTGAAGACTCCATATCACTAATTAGAGGTAGGACCCTTCCAGTTTATCAATTATCCGCGCTATAGACAACCCGATTCTGAATTGGGAGAAATCTTCAACGTAACTTCAGATGCCTCTGCCGATATTGCCTCCGACTTGTAAGTCGTCGGATCGCTTTCGAACTACAAACTGTTCTTGTAGTGCCGATTGACTAATTATTCTTTGAATACCCACATAGCATTCCTCATGCTAGACCTACCGAGGGTCTGTATGGGTGGTCAATCGCGACCATCGTGGTTGGGACCTTGGCCTCTTTTACAGCCCTGATAGTGCCCGCCGTGATGCCGAAAGATGCGATGCAGATGGTCGTTGAAGCAGCCAAAATAGGCCCTGGATCAGGGTTGCTAGGGGGGCTGGCAATACCCAGTGCTGGAAGGTCGGCCGATACTGAAAGTATGCTCAAAGAATTGGAAGCAGCCCGCGCAGGAGCCGAGGGGGAGCAACCGGCTGATGTTTGGAGTGATGCAATTCCTCACGAGCGAGGCGTTATTCGTGACTTTCTTACTCAACTGCGGGCCACTCATGGTCCCGATTCTCAACCGCCCACGACGGGCGTGCATCCTTCGGCCCCCCCAAGCAGCCATGGGAGTGACCCCTCGATCCCTCATCTCCGGAAACGAGCGCTTACGTCCGATGAGCGACCTAAACTAAGGCACCCAAGTCCCTACGCCTTCGTCAGCTTGTTCCTCTGTTGCCGGTAGTCTGCTTTTCAGCTTCTTATCCGGATCTCACCTTTTTTCACTTTTTTCATTAACCTCCTAGACTCGTTGGTCACATCTAGCAACGCACTTGACTGTCCTTCAAAATGAACTCCAGGGTTTCATCTCAGCCACCGTGAAAGTCGCGACAATGCAGCCTCTTCTCGCCGATGGAGGGATCGCCTCTGTACTCCAGCAGGGTGCTTTCTTGTACAAGAACCCAACGCAAGTTTACTTGAATGAAAACCTTAAAGCCCTGGCACAGATCACTGCTTTATCTGAGTTTTTCAAATCTGTTGTAAGTTCCAAGCCATGTTCCTCATGTCTACCAGTTCAATTCGCGTGTCTAATTAGGAACATCCTTCTTAGAACATGTTTGTCACCATCGGGAGTGTAAGTAGCGTGAACTTTGCGTCACCATCGCCAAATTTCAAATCCTAAACTACATCTCTCCTAATTAGGACGATTGTAAATTTGGAGGTCCGAATGGGGCCAAAAACGGCGAAGAGGACTTGTCATTTTGCACCAAAGATGGCCTGTCAGTTTGTAGGTTTATACCAGACTCCGGCAAGACCAGAATACTGATTTTTAACCCACCAGCATGATGAACATCATCCGGGCGGAATTTAATAAAGCAATTAACAAGATCCCTAATGCTGGCTTACTCAAAACCAAATATGGCTACTCGGTTGAATATCTGGCTAATTTGGCCTGGGATTGCCAGAAGAAATACGGCGTACAGAAACCCGGTGAAGTCAAGTCAGTTTACTTAATTCCAAGCTTCCAACTATCTCCAGTATTACCTTATACTCGAAGAAGAAATTTCACTTAGTTTTCCCAACGTTCTCTTCGCGCATCTCAATTATCAAGCTTTCCTCCACCCGTAAGCATGAAGTCCGATTGCATATTTGCGATCCCGGTTTGTGATTGCACACTTCCAGGTACGTCTGCAGTGCTTTGGCGAAATCTCATTGTCTAATACGAGTTTCAATGATTGACGATCTGCCGCCGAACCCGACGTCTTCCCTTTCATGACAAAAAGCGGTCGCACATTTGCGTAAGAAGAAAAAAGGAACCATAAAGGCTTGCCGAAAAGGCGCTGGTCTTCCAATTTAATATTTGTTCATATCTCTTGTGATTACCTTCGAAACTTTCTCGCTCCCTTGGCAGTAAGTCTGCTCAAAGCAAACTTCACCTTAGTTTATCGTTGAAATTTTTTACATTCAAACATTTCTAACGAGTAATTTTACCCAATCATTCCTGTAGGATTCCAAACTTCACCCAGCATTGCAAAACTTGGAATACAAAGATTGTACAGTGAAAAAAGTCTGCCCAATGAAGGGCACCAATCTCAGTAGGTCAAATCATCCATGACCGTGAACACCTTCATTGTCAAGAATAGCTTGGTCACAAAATATTGCAACTATAACCTCAAATTAATCTAGAATTTACCACATTTGATGTGTTTCATTAAAAAATAAGAAAATTTGCTTGAAGAAACAAATTCAAACCTTCAGCCATTATCTCACAAAGATAAAACTTGCTTCCAAAAAAGCAAATTTAAAAAACAAAACACTGGACACTCAAGCCCATATGAAATTCAAAAAATCTTGTATTTTCACTTACATATGTGGAAATTGGGAGAGCTTAGCTGGAGCATATGTTGCAGGCCTCAAGTTAGCTTTCCACAAAATATGGGCTTTAGAATTTTAACTTTCATGGGAAGAGCCTGCCACAAACACCAAACACAACTACCAGTTCTTAGTTCCAGGAAATATAATCCAAACAATCAGTGAAGTTAAAAACCTGTTAAAATGCCCAAATAATCAAAATTCCAGACTACATCATGAAGATTTCAGCTCCTATAATGAATGCTGGTTTTTCTGTGTTGAACCATATTTTCATGTTGGATTCAGAGAATCCACTGATTATTCCAAAGGTCCTTTTTCCAAAATAAATAAATTCAAAATTTTAAACCTGATCTCCTTTGCTACTTATTTTGGAAATTCCTTGAGGATTTATATCTGATTTTGGTGAAATTTGAACTTTAGAAATAGGTTAAAGATGATTTTTCATTCAAATTTGCATGATTTTTATGTTTATATCTAGGGTTCAGCTATTTCATAACCACAAAATTAATGATGGAGTTTGATTTTTGACATGCACAGGAAAATGTTGTGTCACTCAAAAACAATATTTGAAACTTTGAAAAAATGGATGAAAATATTCTTGTGATTCTTTTCTTAACACTTTGAAAAATTCAAATTTTTCTTCCAAGAGATTGAAAAAATAAACCAAAGAATGAGTAAAAAATTCCAAAAAATTAACTCAACATGAAAAAAGCCTATGAATTAAATTTCCAGGTGGAAATCTATTTGGGAAGAAAATTTTCCCTTCATACAAAGGAACCCAATTGAACATGTCATATTAAGGCATTCAATTTTGCAAACTTTCTTTATGAACTCATCAGCTTCAAAAATTTATAACTACAAAAAAATTAAATAAAATAAAATCTTCAAAAATGAATATGTTCTTGGCTTCTTTTTTTGATTTTTTTTTTCATTCTGTTATAATTTTTCAATTTCTTGGAGAAAAAAATTGAATTATAACAATTATCAATGAAAAAATGGTGAAATGAACTCCCTCCCTTTTATTTAATTTCTATTATTTCAGTATTTTAGATCTCACCAACAGTTTTATTTTATATATTTTTTGTCTATTTTCAAACATTATTTCAAGTGATTTTATGAATTTTTGAAAGTTTAAATGATTGATTTTCATGAGAGACCTTCCAGGTTTTGGTGTGCACTGGTCCACATTCCAGTTTTGGTGGTGTGTGATGCTTTGATGGCTATTTAGAGACACAATATTAAAAGCACCACACCATCCAAGCCGTGTTAAGGGAAGGCATCTGGAGTCCAAAACAGGGCATTCTAAGCCATGTATGCGTCATTTTTTCTGAAAAAAAGAAAACAATGCAAAGAGGCCCAAAGTTTTGTGTCATTGTTTATAAATACATAGGGCTATTGCTTGGGATCAAAAAAAAAATTGGAGATGCAGTTTAACAAATTCAAATTTCAAATTTTTACCATGAAACAGAGACTAATGAGTTAGCAAAAATAGCAGCACCCAATTAGGCAATTCATTGATGGGACAAAATTTTGGAGAAATTTGAGGATACTGGGGAAAGTTTCTAAGTCATGAGGGAAAATCCCAAGAGTTTCTACAGAGGAGCAATGAGTAATATGTTGGAAATGACACTTGAAAGGGGGTCTTCTTTGAAATTTTTGAAAATTGGTTGGATTGAAAGTGGGATGCCAAGAATCTGGGGCAGAAAAGGAAAGTGTGATAACCTCACCTTTAAAAAGATTCAAATAAGTGTCAAATGAGCTGAAAGATCATAGATGGTTGTGGGAGTTCAACAAGAAAAGAGTGGAGAAGGGTATGGTCTTTGGTTTTGTTCTTTGGATCTTGTATTTACTATTAAGCCAGTGCCTTTGAATGGAGGAGGAGGAAAATAATTGAATCTTCTAAGGATCACAGGATAGTTAACTTTGCAGAATTTACAAGATATTTAGAAATTTTCAAGGATTATTAAAATAGATATTTCCTTTCAGAAATTCCCCTTATTCAGTAGCCTGTAATATTTCTCTTTGTGGGGTATACCAATGAGCTGTTGGGGGGTATAAACCTTTATCCAAATACAAACAAAAGTAGGGTCTGGCTGAACCAATATTCCTTTCCTGGAGCCTTTTTCACAGAATTGTTGTGGATATTTATAGAAATGGCCTCAAAAGCACTGGGAAAACCACACTGTGTCCAGGTACCATCTGGATTCATGAGAGGAGGTGCTGAGACAAAATAAAAAATGGAATTGATTTTGAAAAAGGAAGGATGCAAAACAATTAAACAGTGTCTATTTTCTTGCAGTCTTGAAAATTTTCAAGGTAATTTGGAAGGCTCAAATGGAAAATCAGGGTGAAGATAAACAAATGAAGAAAAAAAAGATAACAAAATAACAGTTAGAGGCAAGCAAGCAACAAGAGTGGAAATTTATTAGGAAATTTGTTGATGGGAAAATGGCCAAGAGAAAGGAGAGAATACTTTAGATGGCGGCTAAGCTTTGTGGACTGATTAGGGGAAAATCTACCGCAGATCATTAATTTTTAAGTTTCTAAAGATGAAAGTGACACTTGATAGGGGGTCTACCTTGAAAAATGCAGGAAATTTGTTGTATTGATAGTTATTTTTACATAATCTGGCCAGAGATTGAAATATGTATCACCCTACCTGTTTAAGTAGTTGAATAAAATTTTAATAAGTGTAAAATCAGTTTTAGGGCCACAGATAGATGCAATAAATTTTCTAGGAAGTAGTAGGAAGGATGCAGCAGAGGTTGGCTGATCTTTGAATGTTTTATTTACTATTTTAAGATTTTTTTCTGTGATTGAGGAGGATGAAAAAAATTGAATCTTTGAGGCATAAAAAGATTTGAAATTCCAGAGTGACAAAAGAATAATTTAACTGAAGTTTTGGAGGTTTATTAAAAGTGTTAGTAAATTTAAAGGAATAATTTTTTTCCCAGTATATTTCACTTGATCAAATCTGAGAAAAGGATATAAAAAAGAATCATAGGGTCACAGTGGATTCTTCTGAGATTGGAGCAGGGCCAAAACAAATTATTATCCTTTCTATTTTCTTAAAACAAGTATTTTGGGTCCTCATCAGAAAAATCTTTCACATCCTTGCACTAATTCTGAACATTTTTATGTGTCTTCCGTTTTCTTATTATACCATTGAAAAGATGCTAATACCATTTATGCTTGACACTGGTTACTGGCTGCCAGAAAATCCAAAAGAAAGTGAGATTGGGATCCAGCTTAGGAGCACTAATACCTCTTCCAAGGGCCAGAAATTCCTATGGGGTAGCACTAGAAAGCTGGAGAATTACTAACCAAGAAAAACAAATTTGAGGAGAAAATATGTTCCCTAAGGACCACCCTGCTTCTGGATTTTCAGCCAAAAAAAATTTCCCGATTCCTGGACTTATTTTTGAATGTGGAGGCACCCAAGGGGGGAAAAGAGAAAGAAAAGGTAAGACAGGTTTATAATTTCATAACAGAGGATGAGGACTTACAGGAGGTTCAAGAAATCAAGGTTTGTTGGGGATGGAACTTGGAGCAACTGCCGAAGGAGATTTTCAAGAAGTGGGTAAAATGTGAGAAGAGTTTCTGGGAGATCCATTTGGAGAATTTGACTTCAAAAATTCTTGTTGGGTGAGTGTTAATCTCACAGAAGGAATTTATGGCTTGATATTCTGTGCTTGAAAAGTTCCTGGCATATATTTGGAAATAAGATTTTTTGCAAAAAACTAAGGCTTGGTCAATTAAATCTGTCTGTAGGTTTTGCATGCAGAGTGAAGAAAAAAAATTCATTTCAGGATGTAGAAGCAAAAACTGCTTCAGAGCCCACAGGATGGAGGGATCACCCTTTTTGCAGACATGAAGGTAATCCAAGCCACATTAAATTGGGAAATAGAGCTAAAATAGTTGGTGAAAGAAGCTCTGTTACAAGAAGCCCTGGTCCTGGTTTTTCAGAAAATTGATGATAGGCAGGCACTTCTGTAATGTGGAAAACCCAAATAAGAATAGAATGGATCCATTGCAAAGTTGGAGTAACCCTTCCACACTCTTGTTTCTGCTTCTTCTTCTAAGGCTCTTCTTCTGCAGAGTAACAAGCAATGATGATGTTAAGATAAATGAATGGTAAGTCTCTGCAAGTAACTGTGGTAATTTTGATAAAGGAAAGATAAGCTTTCCAAAGCTACTTGTAATATTTTCTGAAATTTGGGGGATATAAATTGTACTTTCTCTCATCCCCAAGAATAACCCCTTTTTTTAGTTCTCAATGTTTAATGACTCCCCATATTCTCACATAAACTCCCCTTTTATAGTAAATAAAATTTGAAACCGTAGTAAAGCACTAAATACCTTGTTCCATCTATTCCCAAACACCTTTCCACAGGTATATGGTGTGCCCCTGACAACCTCCCCCATTCCCTTGAAAGTCTGAATAAACTCCAGACCACTTTCCTGTGCCAAGTGAAACCCACCTCTGACTTAAATCTCTGGCACCTTCTGAAATTTTCTTCTCTTGGAGGGACTCCTTTTGGATAATATAAGTAATTTAGCAAATTGCTTTCTGGCAGTCACTTGAGGTGTAATTTAGTACTACAACTATTGTGATGCTAGAGGAATAATTTGGGTGGTTTTGAATTGCCTGCCACTCTGATTGCTATATTAATTCCTAAAAAAATAAAATAAAAGAGATTCATTGCTGATTTTCAGATATATTTTCTACTTTAGTAGTCTCTATCAGACCTAGGATCAATATGGTCAAACTTGAAAAGGAAGAAATTGTGGAACAGATAGATGAATTTGAGGATCAAAGCTGAGTAAGGTGAAGGTAAAGAAAAAATCTTTTACATTGGTTATCTTTGATATATTTTTATCTGGTTTCATTGGTTACAAATGAATACTACTTGGTTGTTAGACTTTATGATTGATAAAGTGTAAATGGTTGATGCTAAGCAGAGTTGGTGGTGGTGTTAGGTGTTGATGGCAAATGATGGATGATGATGATGATGATGATGATGATGATGATGATGATGATGATGATGATGATGATGATGATGATGATGATGATGATGATGATGATGATGATGATGATGATGATGATGATGATGATGATGATTTTGAATTTCAATTATGATGGATGATGATGAATGGATGGTGATGGTCAAGGTATGTGGTAATGAATTATGATGGTGATGATGGATGGTGGTCAAGGTATGTGGGAATGGTTGTTGTTGATGATGATGATAGATTATGATGATGAATGGTGGTCAAGGTATGTGGGAATGGTGCTTATTCATATAAAGTTTGGTTATTATTGAAAACGGTTCATATCCTTTATAAGGGTTTTATTTTTCCTATAAGGGTTGTTTAATGTTGATAATGGTGGATATCCTTTATAAGGGTTTTATATTCCTTATAAGGGTTTTTATTGTTGAAAGTGGTTGGTATCCTTTATAATTTAATAATATTCTTTATAAGGGTTGCTTAAATCCACCCTGGGTGATGGTGATACTGAGGGGGATGGGTGGAAAATGGTAGGAGGGAGGCCCCCTATTTGTAGACATCAGGGGGTGTGCCAACTTTCACCAAAGCTGTGATGTGTGGTGAAATCTTTTTCTGGCTGACTTATGGTTTTATTTTTGTGGTGTGGCTTACTATTGGGTGGAAAAGTTTAAATTCTGTCCTGGAAAATTCTATGTGTTTCCAGCCTGGCTGAATTGTGGTTAAGGCTGTGCTGGATGATTACATAATCCCTTCTAGTATACTATCAATTTTGAGAAAACCATCTGAAGTTTTTTTTGGGCATTTCCAGCAGGCAAAACTTTTGAAAAGGCTTGAAAGCCTGGGGAAAAAATAGATGCACATGGGCAAACATTTTTGCTTGTTTTTTCATGTGACAGGCCACCTTTATCAGGTTTCCTGTCCATGTTTTGCTCAAAATGGACAAAAGACCGCAGGACATTGTGGTTGTGGAACCAACTCTTGATCACAAAGGGGCATGTTGAGGATTGGTGTGAATCTCCTTATGAGCTCTTGAGTTTCTTCACATTCTTCTATTCCTTCAAATGGATGTAAAAGTTGGAACCAGATCATAATGGTGTTATCATCAGTTAATCTTGGAATTGAACTTTTGAGAAAGGCAGTTGGGTTTTTCATCAAGGTGGTTGCAGTTTTGGAAGAAGAGGCAGATGATGATGATTAGGGGGGTAGGAGTGGTGGTTTGGAGGGTTGGAGGGGATGGATGTGAGACTTCATGGTTTCAATTGCCTGATCCCAGCCTTGAGTTTTTGGCTCTTGATTCATTCAACTCAAAACATCTGGTTTGTGCATTGAATATTTTGATGAATAGGTTCTCTAAATCAGATTATTTATTTTAAATGAAAAATAAGCCATTTTTACAATATTTACTATTCTCAATTTTTCCAACAAAAAAATATTTTCTGCAAAAAGTAAAAGGCTGACAGAAAACCTGAAAATTTAGCACAAGGATATTATAGGACTGAACAGCCTTTTTTTAAGTTGCAGCCACCTTTTTTTCATTGCAGGAAATGAATATTTTAAAGGAGGAAATAAAAATTTAATGTAGGAAAATAACTTGAGAAATAGGAAAAATAAAATAAAACAGAGGAAGAAAACTCTGAAATTTTTGAAAAGTATGACAAAAAACAGGACAATTTTATTTAAACTGATAGTACATACAGTTTGGAAAAGTTGTGGCTGTTTTTGGAGTTAAGATGTAACTTGAATTTTCTGAGAGTTTCCCTGGTATTTTCATGTGTATTCCACTGGGTTTTGATACCTGAGTAGGAAATGAGCAGATTATGGTTGGTTTTGTCTATATCTTTTCAAACATGAGAAATAGAGGGGTAGTCTAGATGAGTGACTATGGGTTTTTTTTGGTGTATAATCCATTTTTTAGGTTAATTTTAGTATTAAAGTCATATTTACACTAGAAAATTTAGTCTGATGGCGTTAGGAAAGGTTTGGTCTGTAACCTCTTGCACAAATTTCTAAACTTACACGTTATCCTCTGGTCACTGAAATTCATCACACCCTCCATCCTGCAATATTAATTCAGACATGGTCCCACACCCTTTGCTTACTCAAACATATTTTCTAGGTCCATTGTATTGTTTTCCACATTTGGTTAACCACATCCTGGAACCTTGCCTGATCCCTCAGCTTTCCATGTTTTTAAGACCATACACTCTTTTGTCTTCCAAACTATCAGCTCTGTGGATATGTTAATCCACACATCACACTTTTCTGTAATTTTTTTTTCTTCTCATCTATTTTTGAAAAAAACTTCTACTCCTCTATTTTTTCCACTTGTGGTTCACTTCCTAGTTGGTGTCTATAAAAGACCACCTCATCTCCCTCCAACTTGGATCCTGTATCCAGGATCTTCTCCACCACCCACTGCTACTTCCTACTACCTTAATATTTCAAATTTCCCTCCTTTACAACCCCACTTCTGTTTATATATCTAATTTTATAAATTTTCAATCTTTCCTCCAATGGGATAAGGCTGCACTATTCTTTTATTTCAAAAAAGTATTTTCAGCACTCCTTACAAAGAAGCTTGCTGTTGTGGGACACAAGATCACAAAGCTTCAGAAGCTAATTTACCTGGGTATCAAGCTTGATAACTGCTATCATGACAAGAAAAACTTGCAAATAAATGGTCATGGATTGTGGGAAGAAACCTTTAGATACAAAAATTCTTCAAAGAAACCATTGAAGAAACATAAATTGAATTCAAATTTTGACTCCACCTCCCACAAGGGAAGATCCCCCAAAATTCCAAGATTCCTGGAAAATGAAACCCTTTTCCTTAATAATTAGGAGTGGGTAAGGAGGCAGAAAGAAGAATTGTTTATGTGTTTCAGCAGAAAACATGATTTGAGAAAATGTGCTAAACAGCTAAATTTCAAAGCGGCTAAGATTTCAAAAAAATATCCTTTAGTTTTCTTGATACTTGCAAAGTGAAATTCAAATTATCTGAATATGTGAAATTAAATCTCCAACCCTGAAAGATCATTCATAGTCCTAGTTAAATATTTTACCTGTTCCATTGCAAAAATAAACCTTAAATATTACTGTTTGAATTGGGGGATAATGTCTCTTTCATAAGCCTAGAATTTTCTCTCTCCAAGTATCTTATGGATTTTGAGATAGGAAATTTTCCAATATATTTATTAAAAGGTGCATCAGAAAATTTGAATTGGCTTACCCATAAGGCAAAGTGGAATTTTGCATTTTCTGATTTCCGCAGCTTTGGATTGGGTTAGTTTTTCCTGGATATCCCTAGAACAGAAAACACCATTCTAGGACACAAATTTATAGCATACTGGAGCCCTGATGTGGCTTGGAAAGAAGGATTTATGAAAATTCTAGCCTGGCATCCCTCTTTCTTCCATCAACAAGTAATTCAATAGCCTACCTGACACTTTCATTGAGGTAGATGACATTTTTCTGCAAGGATATTTTCAATATCCCAAATTTCAATCACAAATTACCTCTATGTATATTGGATTAATTGCTTAACTATCTGAATTATCTCTTCCTTAATTCTTCAAAGAGAAGCAGGAACCTACTAAAAGGTGTAATTTGAGCTAATTGAACCTCTTGCATCATTCCAATACTTTAATACCAAAAATCAAAGATGATGATGAGATTGAAGATTTAGATACAATTCAAGATTCTTCACTTCCTGCTCATCATTACTATTCTGATTTTTTCTAAGCTTTCAAAGCCAATGAACTTGATCCATTTCATCCCTATGATCATATAACCAAAAGATTTTTCCACCTTTGCCTTCAGGTCCCATTTAATCTCTCTCAAAGCAGGAATCAACATTGCTTCAAGAATAAAATGGGTAAAATTGTTTGAAAGGATTCATTCAACAAAGAAAGTTACAAACTGGCTCTCAAGTAATTTTTTTACTTTTTTTTCCAAAGAAATACCAAATACCTCTTCTCTTTGTTTATTATAGGAACTGGAATCATGTAATGTGAAAGAATGACTATCCAGTACTGCCAATGTTGCATCTCCTCACCCTCTTCCACAGAACTACTCATTTCTAAAAGTGAGACATTTGAGCTGCTTATGACTTGATTTCAATAAGGGAATTTTGTGAATATTGGAATTTATGCAAACTATCTTTGGCAGCTATGAGTATATTGTTGTACCCTTTGGCCTTGGTAATACTCCTTCCATTTTTTAATTTTTTTTCAATGATATTTTTTCAGATTTCATAGAGAATTGCCTGGTGGTGTAGCTTGATGATATACTATTTTACTCAAATTACCTCAAATATCATTTAAAACACATCTTTTGAAAGTTTTGGAATGACTTTTGAAAAAACATAGCTTTGATTAACTTTCTAAGTGTAAGTTTCATACAAGCACTATCCAATTCCTTGGTGTAGTACTTTTGAAAAGGGTTATTTCTATGGACCCAGAAAATTTAAAATTCATCCTGTACTGGACTGCACCAAATTGTGTTCATAATTTACAAATTTTCCTTGGTCTTAGTTATTTTTACCAAAAATTCATCCATCACTATTCCAAGAAAGTTTTTAATTTGAGTTACCTTCTTCAAAAATATATCCATTTTGTTTTCACCAAAAAAGCTGCTTTGGATTTCAAATCTCTGAAGGAGGTTTTTTAGACAGTACCTATTTTTACTCACTTTAAAAAGCTAGCTTGCAATAATTTTGAAGAATACACAAGGAAATATGCCCCAATCTTGTGAAATTATTACAAAATTCATGATAAGGAGCTTTGTGAAATCATTTATTGCTGTAAGAAATTTTTTTAATACCTTCTAAGTCTTAGAAAACCTTTTGAGGTCTTAACTGAGAAAAATTCTCTTACATATTTCAGGAGCACAAATTTTCTTACATTCCAATAGGCACAATAGGAAGAATGACTCTCTGAATTGAACTTTCAAAAAAAATATTTCCCTTGAAAAAAGCATTAGTCCCTGATGCTTTATCACATTAGGGCATATCAGAGTTAAAATTTTCAAAAAAATAAATGAGTTATTTCAGGCCTATCCATTTTTTTTTCAAATTTTTGTTTTTTTTTTCAGTTAAAAAAATTGATTCATTGTTTACTTTGATAAAGAATTTTTTTAAAAAATTGATATTTTTCCTGAAAGAAGCTCTTTAAATTGTTCAAAAGTTTGACTCTGATAAGCCCTATTGGGAAAAATTTTATCCCAGGGGGGGCACCTTTTCCCAAAAAAAACCTGAAAAATTTCAAACACCTTTCTTCTACAAGTCTGCCTAACTTAGTTTTATAATTAAAACAATTTGAGACAAAGATTCAAATTTTTGAACAACCCAATAAACAACTCTTTCTGCATCAAAATTCAAAAGAAATAAACTTTTTATCCTGACTACTGAATCAAAAAAAAATGGTTATCTAGTTTACAAAGACCATATAGTAGTAGCAAATAATCCCAGTATTAAATCATCCATTTTTGAATCCCAGAATTAACATTGACTTTCTGTTCATCACCTTTGGGATGAAACCTACCATTTTATTGTACAATAATTCTATTGGTCTGGTGTGATCAGTGAAGTGAAAGACTATGTTAGCACATGCTATGATTGCATCTGTAACAATTCCTCATAGAACCAGAAGTAAGGGCTTCTCCATCTGCTTCCAATCCCACCTATCCCTTGTCATTTATTTACCATGTTTTCATTTCTCAATAATTGTTTTCTGATGGATATAATTCTATACTATTGATATTAGATTGATTCTCAAAGATTTCTCTGTTATTTTGAATCAGAATAACTGCCCCTTCAGCAGACCTGAACAACCTCTTCATAGAACCTTTCTTCTCAAAGCATGGTCTCCCTGATAATATTCTGATCAATTTTGAAGAAATTTTGTGTATAGATTCTGGACCTTTTTGTGCTAACATCTCAAGATAAATTGAAACCTATGAATGGCTTTCCATCCCAAATTTGACATACAGCCCAAGAAATCCAACCAAATTATCAAACAATATATTTGAATTTACATCTGCTACCAAAAGGAAAATTGGTTGAAGTGGCTCCCTTTGGCAAAATTTTCCTATAGCAATTCCACTCATCCCTCCACCAAACAGTCTCTCTTCCAAACTCTTTATGGGAAAAGCGCAACATTTGAATCTATTCACATGAAAACTTCTCAAAATACTACCAATCAAATTAAACTTGTTCAATCCCTCCAACAGCAAATTTAAACCAACCTCAAATCTGCAAAATAAATTAAAAAAAAGAAAGCCAACAAACATTGAATTTTCCAACCAACATTTGTAGTATTATATTCATTAGGGTGTATCAGAGTTAAAAAAACTAACCATTCTTTAATTCTGGGTTTCAACCCAAATCCCCCATTTCAAACCTGCAATAAAAAATCAAAAAACACCACTTATTTCAAGTGTCAGAGTTACCTGAAAATAAATGGGTTTTGTCAGATAAAGTATTTAAAGGCTTTCACCAACTCAACTAGACATCATTCCACATCATACACCCCTGGTCTCCAACCTCACCTACTTCTACCTTCAATCTCATCAAAAAAATTCTACCTCCAACCTCATCAGAAAAATCTGCTTCATTGCTCTCATCACTTTATTGCGCTAAACACTTCATCACTCTCATCACTTGGCCTATCTCATAACTTTATTTCTCTTTCCACTTGGTCACTATCATCACTCTATATCTCTTATCTCTTCATTGCTATCCTCATTGTTTCATCCCTCATCCCACTATTGCTCTCCTCCTCACTTCATCAGTCTTATCATTTCACCACTCTTACTCTTTCTAAATTGCCCCTCAGAAAATCTCCCCCACAAGTCTACACAAAAATCAAATACACCAAAGCATAAATTTACAAGGAACTATGCAACAAACAATCCTTTCCAATCATCTTCCAAATTCTCAAGTCAGCTCAAGATAGCTAATCACACCATCCTGGTAAACTGGCTCAAAATTTCCTCCCAACTATGATGTTGGCTTTTGATCTGACAATGAAACATAAGTTGGCCAACCTTCATCCTCTAAGGTTAATTGTATCTCCTGATGGCCAATGAACTGAAGAATAAAACAACATATAGGCTGGATCTTTCATCAAAACACATTAGGGAGCAATTCAAGAATTATCAAGCCAAGTACAAAAAGGCCCACTCAATTTCAATCTCCACTGGCTTTGGTATCATGGACTCCAATAAAGCCAAGGGAATCAACTTGGTGGTAGATAAGTTGGACTTTATTTTTCCTTTTTATATTAAAATGGATTAAATATTTGGAAAGAAGGCCAAAATCACCCCTTTAGCTGCTTTTGATTCCCAACAATACAATTCAGTTGATTCTGAGGACTTAGCTGTGGATTCTCAGAATAGAAATGATGATCCTGATGAAAAATTTGAGTGGACCCAATCTGAAGCCAAGGTGTATATTCCAACACAATCATCTCCAATTGTGTCTACATTGGCATTGGTCAATGATTCAAAACCTTCCTTGGAACCCTTACTTACTTCTTTCCATTTCTCTCTTCCTGGGGTAGAAGAAATCAATGAATTTGCCAATGAGGAGAAGTTGATTCCACATTCTCCATTAAAATCAACATCTTTTCAATTAAGGAAGCAATTTATTTTATTTTCTGTCCGTTGTGAGACTCCAAATGGCGCAGGGCGTTGGCAGTTCTGTGGAGGGGATAGGTGCTTTTTTAGGCTGCCCTCCTGAGTGTTACAAAAATATTTAATTGTAACCAAGATCTAAGTCCAGAACCTGGTAAACGGGGAACCAAAAGTAAGACAATAAATATTGTAGTGGTTGGTAGCTGGAGACAACACTATCTGAGGCAAGATGATGTTGGGGAACACTTGAATAGAAGGAGTCAAGGATTGTTCAGAGTTCAACAAGACAAGGCAATTGTAAGTGACAACGCCCACAAGCTAATAGCTCTGGTCGTCAGCAGGAGCTTGGGAAAGATCAACTCAATCGCAAACAACCTCCAGGTTCTCAATGAACCTTCCCAACTCTCCACAATCAAGCGCTTGAAGGGTACCAGATAACTGTGGGTGGCTGCACAAGACAAAGCTAATTGTTTGAAGAAGCTCTAGAAGCAACGCAAGAACTGATTCAAACAAGAATAACCCAACACTTCTCAAGGGACTCAAGAGTAGCGTGGCGGAATTCAACTTCAAAAGAAAGGAAGGGAGGTTTAACACTCCAGGTTTCAAGCTTAATAAAACCTCTTCAGTCAAAAGTGAATGGTTCCAGAAAGATAATCAAAGGGTGATCAGGACCAGTATGGTCGGATAAAGGGCTCAGGAGTGGTGTAACACAATCAAGAATTTGATTAGGCACATTCTTCTTCAACCAGCAAAGCTATTTGGTTGGTGATAAGGATCAAGGATCAAGGGTTTGAGCATGGAGGCTCCAGGATCAAGGGTGTGCTGATTTCATGCTCTGATCATTCAATGATGATTCCAAAAGGCAGGGGAGAGCCCCTCCTTATATGGGCAGGAGGCCCTGTTAGACTATGTACAATGGATTCTACCAATAGAGCAGAAAAAGAAAAAACCAGGTGACCGGAAAAATTTGATCACGCGAGCCGGTGGAAATCCTTCTCATCCCTTCACCATCTCTCGCGTCCGTCCGTGGATGGGCGCGCGCGACAACACCGGAATCACCCACCCCTTGTCCAAAGGCGGATGGGGTGGGAAAGGAAAATGAACTGGACCGCCGCAGATGTCCGCGGGTGGTAGTCAACACTTCTCCACCCAAACCCGGAGATGGAAAGGGGGGTGGGAGAGTCCCAGAAAGGACAACAGATGAAGTTTGTGAGAGCGCGGATGGGCGGATAGGAGATTGGTTTGAGGCAATTGAGTAAATCCTGACGGGCTTGAGATTTGGCAACTGATAGATTGAGTGAGGTGGGAGATTGAGGGATAAGCGCTTTGGACAAGCGCTTGGAGGTGCGGTCGGGATGGGTTTGGTAAGTCATGGAGGAGCGCCGCCCGACGGTAGCAATGAGGATGAGCAACACGCGACGGTAGCAATGAGGATGAGTGACGCGTGACGGTAGCAATGAGGTTGAGCGACGCGGGATGCGCGAGGATAAGGACGCAGGACAATGATAGATGAGCGACGTGCAATGATGACGGTGAGAAGCGCGCAACAATGACAATGTGGATGAGGGATGCGCGATGCGTGAGGATGAGGATGAGCGGCGCGCAAAGCGCAAGGAAAATTTTTGAATTCTTTTCCCACGGTGTCCCAAATGGTTCACCACACCGTTTAATCCTGAAAGACTTAGATTTTTTTTAAAAAAAAACAGGCTAACCCTATTCTGAATGGCCAAAAACTCAAGCCAATGGGGCCTCCCACATCATCTTCAAATAATAGTGATGTCAGCTTTCTACTATTGCAGAGCAAGCTATAAAAGTAACAGAAATAACATAAAAACAATAATAATATAATTAAACTAAGAATTAGTAGGAAAACAATAAATATTATTGCGAAAATGTATTCTCCACCCAAAATTAGGTAGGGTCATTCACTGACCCCACCCTTGAAATCCAACTCCTTATATTTTTAAATAATTAAGGAAAGAAAAACCAAAATACCACGGCACCACTATTGAACTTTTTGGCCAGTTAAATATTTCACATTTATTGTCACGTATAGGTTTAACACCTAAAATTCAGTCAGAATTGAGGTGTTGTGTATATTTTAGGAGTTACAGACGGAAATGTGTTCTTTCACAATTCCCGCATGCAGCTGCGGCAGCCAACGCACCCGCGCGCGGCTGAGATACAGCTTTGTTACTCTGCCAAAGTCTTGTACGCAGCCCCGGGCCTCTGACAAGTACGCAGCTGCGGGACTACGGGTTGAAAAAGTGACAGGCATCCTGAGAAACTTAGGTACCGCGTAAACATGCTACAACCCACAAGGGAACATTCTACAAATGTAATAAATTTTCCTGTGGATAGTAGATAGTCTAAAAGTACATAAAAGTATATAAAAATACTTAAAAAACCTTTATACGCATTTTTTATTAAATATAATTCAAAGTACCAAGAATGTCGAAAATAAGACCTTGACAGCTTCTAAAAAAATATATTAATATACTTTAATATACTATTAGGAGAATTTCTAGAAATCAATATTTTTGTGAAATACTAAGAAAACTAATGATGTAAAAATATTACATGAATTCCCATGACTTATATTTTTAAGTAATTATTTTAGTAAATCAACTGAAATTCGAAAATAAGTAGTAAAATCAATATCATGACTTTACTCCAATTATTTAATACATAATGAGAACTCACCTGACATCAGAATGTCCGTAGTAATGTCTGTTAAAATAATTATTAACTTAATGGGAACATTTACTAAGGATAATTAATTAAATAATACATAAAAAGGACAGATTAGTGTTATTCACACGTCCAAATATCAATTATGAATTAGAATGATTCCCATACCCTGAGGAATTAGATTCTACCCGTGCTACAGCACCAAGAACACGTGACAGGCTACCATTGTACCCTGATAGCCTCAGTGTCCATCCCTTTGAGCCCCTGTACCCCTCAGAAGGACAATATTGGGACTCCAAAATCTATAACTAAGGAGCTCCTTTGAGGATATTGATACCCAGAGACCCAGTTGTATTTGTATCCAGATACCATGCCAAGGTAAGCAAATACTTATAAGAGATAAGTAAGTGATTTATGGCTTAGTATGATCAATAATATCTGTCCTCAACCTCTTTTTATCAATTTAAACTGCTAAACAACCTTATAATCCCAGTATACAGGTTTAACCCATCAGTGCACGTCCCAAACAGATACCAAAAGGAATTAATAATATACCAGTGAGTTTTATTATCCTTTCTCTGTTTTGGCAGCTTGGTTACAAAGCCCATCCACTCCACCTTGTATTTTATATACATATTATCTTTGGGCAAAATATACTTTAAACTAAAGAGCTCAAAGTAACCAGGAATACACGCTTTCATAATGAAATCCCTGAAGAGAGGTGTTAAAGATCCCCAATATAATTGTGGCCCCTCTATAAAAATATTTAATAATCAATTTATCTAGATTGATTCATAAAAATAAACCATAACCAAACCAATTAACCTTGCAATAAGCTTTATCCAAATATTTTATGGATTTTTGCTTGATTTATTAAATAATATATTTATTATTTATTCTATCACCTCTGGTAGCTAAAGGATAGCAAGGGTCTTGGCATCCAGGAGGCTGACAAGTGATGACTTTCAGACACAAAAATCCTCTTCCAAGGGAAAGCAAAAGGACTCCAATTAAATAAACATCAACCCCAAAATTCATCAAAAGAGGAGGAACACTTCCAATTTTATGTGCTTTGAAGATATCATGGAGAAGCAAGATTCAAGTAAGTGCATTGATTGAATCTCCTTGATTTAAAAATCAACCTCAATTGCTATTCCCCTCAAAAGATAAGTGAAATCACAATTTGAATCTTAAAAAATTGAATTTGAAAAAGAGTAGTGTGATTTTCAACTGGCTATTGATTGTAAAAAGAAAAAAGCTAAGAGCTTTGCTCACCAAAAAAAAAGGGATATTCCAATTTTGGCTTTGAAGATATCATGGAGAAGCAAGATTCAAGTAAGTGCATTGATTGAATCTCCTTAATTTCAAAATCAAGCTCAATTTCTATTCCCCTCAAAAGATCAGTGAAATCAAAAATTAAATCTGAAAAAATTGAATTTGAAAAAGAAAAGTGTGATTTTCAACTGGCTATTTATTGTAAAAATCAAAAATCTAAGAGCTTTGCTCAGCAAAAAAAAATGGGATTCTGAGTGGAAATTGAAATAGGCTGAGTGGAGTTTCACAAAGAGAAAAATGAGAAGGATTGAATGGAAGAGTAAGTTGAAAATGAGAGGGAAAAACTGGAAATGGAAAAATATAGGTTATTGGTATCCATGGCATTTATTATTAGCATTAGAATGTTTGAGGAAATACTGAAGATTACTCAATTTCTGGGCTTGTAAATATATTTATTTTGATAAAACCTTTTTTTAAAAAAAAGAGAAAAAAAATAATTTTTGACTACAAAAAAGTTTGAAATTCTTTTTAACCCCACCAATAAATAAATTTTGTTTGTTTTTATTTATATTTTTTCCCTAGAGTATATTTTGCCAATCTTCAAGTGCCTGAAAAGGTTCCAAGGGGTTTTATTGATTTGCATAGACAGGGCCATTCTGGTATAGTTGGCAATGTCCACAGCAGGAAATTTGTAGTTCTTGTAATTGTTTGCTGTCCAAACCATTTTAGAAACACCTTTTTGTTTGAAATCAGTCCCAAAATTCAAGTCAGGAAAGGAAAATTGGCCATTGGATACTTGATATTCATCCTTGTTGATAATTTGTCCATTTTATTTGTTGGTTGTAACCACTAGTAAAAAGGAATAGGAAGGGACTTCACCTTTTTCAATATGGGGAGAGTTATAGAAGCACTTGGATTTGAAGTTAATATGTGGAGAAAAGTCAAAAGGAGTGGGGTGGGATCCAAATCACAAGACAAGAAGAAGGGGATGTTGTTTTTCATTGTTTGAAGGTTTGATAAAAGGCCAGTCTGGGTAATTTTTTGAACATTTGGACTAAAATTTGAAAGACTTTGTCCAACTTCAGGTTGAGGAAAGTGTACTCTTGAGGGGAAGATTGAAAATCCATTTTCTTCAAATATTTTACAAACAACTCAGAAGGGTGCAGCAATCTTTTCCATCAAAGCTCCCATTTTTCCACCGCAATACTTTGAGGGACCAGCAGTGTGGACAAATTTTTTTGATTGATAAATTAAATTGGTCACAAAGTTGATGTCCTTCTTATCATGCTTGGAGAGTTAATTCAAATTGAAAAATTTTATTATTTCAATCAGAGGCTCATGATTGGATTGATCAAGAAAAATTAATTTTCCAGAGGTGAAGAATTGGAACTGTTTGATCTTCTATTTGGCCTGTTCAAACTCTTCAGGGGAGGGTTTTTGACTGTTTTTTTTTTTTGGAAACAATGGCGGGATACAGACCCAAAAGTTGTAGTTTTTGCGCAGAAAACAAAATCTTTTCATCAATCCCTTCCTTGGCTACTTCCAATGAGATTTCAGAATCCCTCATTTTAGCCCTCCTTTTCTGGAAAGCCCATTTCTTCCCGACTCTCTGTATGTTTGCCAAACAATCTCCTCCCATCTTTTTCCCTCCAAACTATATACTTTGATTGGGGTGAGGATCAAGAAGGAACTCAATTTATTTTATGAAATTTTGAGTTTGGTGGGAGAAGATTGGAAGTGCAGAAAAAAAGGGTAAAACATTGAAAAAAAAGGAATGACTCACTTCAAAACAAAATCAATCTGTAAAGAAAACATAAAAAAAATCAACCCAATGCAAACAAGGAGGAGGAGGGGGCAAACAAGGTTGTGAAATAGCACTTGCTTGCTTGCAAATCAATCAATCAATCAAACTGCAATGAATTGATCAATTGATTTATCAAAACATGAGAAAACAATTTTTTGGTTTCCAATCAAGGGACAACAAGGAGAAGGAGGGTGACTCACCAAAAGCTGTCTGAATGAGCGGGCTGGCTGAAGCTGGGAGGATTGCAAGGGAGAGGTAAGGAAGAAGATAAGCAAGGATAACCAAAGTAGAATGGATTAAATGAGGGGAGGGGGACTCACCACAGAGGTTTAATGGTGGTTGGGTGGGAGGTGGAGTTTGGATGTGGTTGTGTGGTTGGTAATGTGGGTGTGTTGGTGAGGTTGGTAAGGTGAAGTTTGTGGTGAATAAGTGAGGATTGGAAGTTGGTGGTAGTGAGTGAGGCGGTTTGGTGAGGAGGAGGAAGGAGTTAACTGGTGATTCAGTGGGGTGTGATGGATTAGTTGTAGCAGTGATGTGGAGGGGAGAGGTGGGTGGTTTGGTTAGCAATGAGGTTAAGTTTTTTTTTTGCCCAATTCCACCAAGAAAAAAAAAGTCAGCCTAGGATTCTAGGTTTAAAGACCAAAAAAAATAAAATACTTTGATGTGATTTTTTACCTATTTTGAAACCTAATGTTACTCATCAAAGTGAGCAAGCTTGATGGGTAGAATAATCTTGCTCATGGAAGAAGATGAGGGACAAGATGAGACAGGGATGAATTGAGGAAAATCAGGAATATTTTCTTCAAGTATTTTTTCCCATTCATCTTTGATGTTTGCCATAAGGTTACGAAGAATTTAAAGACTGATAATCCAGTTGATAAGAACCTTCATGTATTTGGGATTTTGTTTCTGGTTTTGCATTTCCCTTAAGCTGGCCCATCTTCCTTTCAAAACACCTATTGCATGTTCAATCCAAACACATTAATAAGCAGGATGATATTTGAATTTTTTTTGTAAATCACTGGAAGAAACATTCCAATAAGCTGTAAAAAATATTTCCCACTAGAATAAGCTGAATTTGCCAGAAGGTATTGATCTTGCTCAAAGTGGTTCTCTGGTTGTTGGGCAATCTGCATCCAATTGAAAGCATATGAATCATGAAAAGAACCTGGAATGCCAGAATGGAGGTATTTGAACTTCTTGTTGTTATCAAAAAAAGTTTGCAGTGCCACATAGCATCTAAAAAAACAGATAAAACATATTTGGTAAGTTTTTTATCAAAGTTTTCATCAATGGTGTTGGAAATTAAATGAATCAATTGCCTTTTTTTGGATCAAAATAGTGTTTTCCATCTAGCTTGGGTTTTTGAATCAAGGGGATAGTGGTTCCATCAAAAAACCCAACACAACCTGGAAAGCCTTCAGTCTCCATTACTTGAGATATCTCCTTCCATTCTTCTTTGGTTGGCCAACAAAGGACTGAGCAACAGAAAGATAGGATAGAAATCATGACTCTTTTGGTGTATGAGTCAATGGTTCCATAACCAACTGAGAATAGAATTTCTAATTGATGAATTTCTGCTCCATTTTCATTTGATCTAAATCTACAAAGAGCAACAGCCAGTTGGATAGCTGGATTTCATTGAGTATTCCAAGAATTGTTCTGAAAGATGTAGTGGTCTTCAATGATATCCAAAAGTTTCATGAATGAAGGAAAAACATTTTGCAACAGTTGGAGGAAGCTTAAGTTGGGTAGGAGATGAAGCTTTTGCCTTTCATACATAGTGTTGTGGAGATTCTGTATTCTTGGAACCATTTATCACTTTTCCAATAGAGAATTCAAAGATAACCAAGTTGATTCCAAATTGGAGTCTGAATCAGAGTCAAATAATAAAACAATTTCAGTCAGCTTTTTTGCATTTTCAACTTGCTTCCGGGAAGTTTGATTGGACATTTTGAGAAAGGTGGTGATGTGATGTGGGTTGATGAGATGATGATTGGATGTTTTTGAAGCAATGGAGATGCAATTCAAAAGAGATTTGAAGTGATGGAGATGAGATGTGTGTGAAGGGACGGAGATGGGATTGTTATGAATTTTCTGAAGTGAGGTTTGGATGGGTGTTTTGCATGCAATAAGGTGTATCTGATTTAGAAAAAGCACCATTTTTTAATGGCAGGTTTCAGAAAGATACCCCAATTTCAAACACAGCATTAAAAAATCAAAAAAATCACTTATTTCACATCAGTCATTTCAGAGTTACCTGGAAATAAGTGGTTTTCTTCCAAATGGTATATAAAATCTGTGACCAGAGATTAAAACCAACCTGTTGATCAAATTTTCCCTTGCTTTCAAACTCATTATTGCACTGGTCATCTCATCCACCTCAATACCTTTGAGCAAATCATCCTCAACCACCTCTCCCTGCATGTCAAGTTCAAAGTCATACTGGAATTGCATCCCAAGATGGTGATCTGTTTCCTGTTGAGAGGAAATCTCACGAACCCCATACCGCGCTCATTCTCACCTACAACCTTTCCCCAACCTGTCACACGTGATCTTTCGCGCTCCTCTTTCATCATCACTTTTCTGTTTCATCCTCCCTGCTCCCTTGCTTCGCTCAATCCTCATCCTTCCATCCGCTCCATATTCTCCTCCTTCATCCGCTCCACATTCTCCTCCTTCATCCGCTCCACATTCTCCTCATCCGCTCCACATTCTCCATCTTCATCCACTCCATATCATCCATCTTCATCCGCTCCATTTTTTTTATTATCCACTTCTCCACCTCACTCCACATCGACACTCACTCCGTCACCCACTTCCTTCTTTCTTCTTCCCAATCCAACTCCACCTCTCTAATCCCCTCAAGACTCTCCCCTACTCAATCTTCAAAGCCGACAAAGATTCTTCCATCTTACGATCCATTAACCCAACATCGACCATCTAACCCAACACACTCGACTTCCTCTTCTTGTTCACATGTGAGGTTGCATCAATCAAGGATCCTAAGCACTCTGCTGATTAAACTTGATTATCCTCACATTTTATTATCTAGACACTTGTCTCGTCCTACGATCTTGTCATCCTTCTCTTTTCATTCCTATTATTTGAGCGCCCTACCTTGTCTGTGACCGCACTGAGTGAGACCTTACCCAACTTGTCTTCATTCTTTTCTTTATGTCCTTGATTATTGTTAATCCTTCCCCTTCAGTCTGTTGGTTCAGGTAATCAAGAATTCTATAGCTCTTCACGGTTAAAAGCCGAAATCGCTACAACTTCACCAACGATCTCGAGCGATAACATGGATTTGAACCCCTCGCCTGGACCAACGGATCTCAACTCCCCTCTTCTAAAAACCCTCACAGACTCCATTCCCACTCTCTCGGAGTCAAATTTCTCACTCTGGCGCTCAAAACTCATGACTATTTTCTCCCTCAAAGGTATCGCTAAATGGATCCAATCCCCTGAATCCGAAAAATGCCCCCTGGAAATCAATCTTGAACTCGTTGGATACATCTTAGCGAAGCTTGATAATCGGACGTACATCAACTGCGTTAAGGACCACCATCTGACCAATGGGATTGAACTTTGGAAATCAATCAACGAATTTTATGCGTCATCCCAAACAGCTAATAGGTCTCGAGTGTTCTTCAATTTCCTCAATCTTCAATTTGACACAAAGCATGTGGACAAATTTATCACCGATGTCAAGGCCTGTCTCATTCAAATTTCGGAAATCGGAATCAAAATGGACAAGGATATAGTCGCGTATCTCATACTCTATAAGTTTCCTCCAGAACTCGAGCATCTCAAAACAACAATCACCCATTCGCTTGGAGAATCCAAAATAGATGGCGACCTGGTCCTTTGACATTTGAATCAGATCAAGAACAAAATTGCGGCAGGTACCTATGCTTCTGCTATGATGAATAAGGGTGCGAAGCAGGAAGTCATCAAATGCCAATCCACCTGGCATAACCCAATGGCATCTCATCCCAAAAACGCCTGCTGGTGGCTGTATCCTCACCTCCGCCCAAACTTCAACAATAGCTCCAAACCCAACGAAACCAAATCCGCTTCCGCCAACTTATCCTGCACTTCCTATAACTTTGCTATGACCAACTCCAAGCTTCTCACCAAAAACGCCATCATTCTGGACTCTGGTGCATCTCAATCTATGTTCAACTCGCCCGACTTCTTTGAAACCATGGCAGAAGACCACACTCAAATTCAAACAGGAAAGGAAAACTCCTCTCTGTACGCGGAAGGGGCTGGAATCGCGAAGCTCATATCAGAAAACTGCAACGTTCATCTCAGTCAATCACTCTATGTCCCTCAACTAGCAGTGAACCTGGTCTCCTTGGGACAACTGCTGAACAAAGGCTGCTCTCTTCACCTGTCGAGTCCTAGCAACTTTGTCGTAAAGTTCAAGCAAAAAGAAATCCTTTTTGGGTCGATCAAAGATAACCTCTTGGTCATTAAGGACCTCTCCCTCTCTCAGTCCGAAGCGTCCCACGTGTTTGTCACTCTCACCACTCTACACAAGCGCTTTGGCCATCCTCACCTGGATCAAACCCGACTTCTGTCCAGGGACTTTCCGAAGATCAGGTGGTCCGATCTACCATGTGAATCCTGCGCCCTAGGTAAAATCCATAGATCATCCTTCAAGAGTCACATGCCCCGCTGCTCCAAACCATTCGTCAGAATACATGCCGATGTTTGTGGACCAATCAACCCCATCTCCAAGACTGGTAATCGATACTTTCTCCTGCTTACCAACGAATTCTCCCGCTTCAAGGTCTGTCTCCCCATTAAGCTCAAATCCGACGTCACGGATGAAATTATCAAATTTATCAAAATACACTCAAATCAATTCGGGTATCAACTCAAGTCATTCCACTCCAATAACGGCGGGGAATTCATCAACTCCAAACTCTCAAGTTTTTTTTTGGATTCGGGTATCATTCACACCACGTCAGAACCTCATACGCCACAACACAATCCTATCGCTGAGCGAGGAAACCAAACATTAGTTGAAGCTGCTAGAACGACCCTCATCGACATGTCCATCCCCACCTACCTATGGGATCAGATCCTAGTGGGATGCTGCGAGATACTCAACCTCCTGCCAGCTAAGGAATCAAAATTGAGCCCTTCAGAAATGTGGAACGGGATCAAGCCCAAACTTAACCTGATTCAAACCCTTGGATCCAAAGCCGTTGTCCTGAATCTCCGGCACAACATGGGAAAATTTGACCAGAAGGTCTGGGAAGGAATCCTTGTGGGTCATGACCTGCAATTCAATTCCTATCGAATCTTCATTCCAGAGCTTGGAGAAACAATTTGCTCCAAACATGTAAAAATCTTTGAGAATTTAAAGCTAACTGAACTTTCTTCACCATGCGAACCTCCTTTTGACCCACTTCTCCAAACCGATTCCGATCTCCTGGACGCTTTGCTCTCCACCAATCAAAATAAGTCTTCATCCGACTCCGCAAGCGCTGGTGGCTCGGAAACCTCGGATTCATCGCAACCCAACGAAACCGCTACCAATCCTGAAAACCCTGAAGAATCTCCTCCAACTCATCCGTCAAGCTCTGAGTCCTCCGACGGTGAAGACCTAACCAATCAACTCACTTCCTCCGGAATCAACCTCAGAGATTGCTCCAACCTTCAACGTCCTCAACGCTATGGATTCCTTACCAGAACAGTCCCTCGAAATTATGAAGAGGCAAGACGCTCACCCGAATGTCAAAATTGGTCCATGGGCATGAAAAAGGAACTTGATGGAATCGAATCCATGGGTGTTTGGACTGGCTGTCATGCACTGCCTGAAGGTAAAAGAGCGCTGTCAACTGTGTGGGTTTATCGGCTCAAATTTGACCCAGACAACGACGGTCTCATCTTCAAGGCCAGATTATGCATCCAAGGATTCAGACAACTGGAGTTCTTCGACTACGGAGAAACTTATGCACCCACAGGGCAAATCACGAAACTTTGAACAATACTGGTCTATGCATTCCATCACGGATTACCCATCACTCAGATGGACATCAAGTCTGCATTTCTACATGCTAAATTAGACGAGGATATATATATCAAAGCCCCTCCTGGACACAACACCCCCTTTCCCTACTTCAAATTGAATAAAGCCTTGTACGGCCTAAAACAAGCACCCAAAAGCTGGTACGATACCCTTAAGAAGTGGATCCTTGACCAAAATTTTGTTACATCTTCTGCCGATCCATGTCTTTTCATAAATCAATCCGCTCAGATCTTCATTTTCTGCTACATTGACGATCTAGTCATCTTTGGAAACTCGGAAGACTTTCAGACAAAACTGAAGTCGAAATTTGCCATCTCACACAAAGGTTCTCTCATCAAAATCCTTGGCAACTATATTCTCAACTCTCCGAATGGACCCTGCCTACATCAACCTGACCACGTCGAAACGGCACTAACTGAACTTGGACTTTCTGAATCGAAGCCCATCAACACACCCATAACCCCTGGCATTGCTCTCAAACCCGCGACTGACGCTGACGCATCCAAATTCTCCACCCTAAACGTCAACTACTGATTGGCGACGGGTTATCTCAATTTCATAGCCACCCGAACTCGACCGGATCTCTCCTACACAGTCTCCTCTTTATCCAGGTTCAACGCAAAACCCGGCCTGTCTCACTGGAAGGAAGCCAAGCATGCCTGGCGATACGTAAAAACAACTCAGAATCTTGCTCTTCGCTTGAAGAACGACTCTTTCAGCTTTGACCTCGAATCCTGGAGTGACTCTGACGGAGGCAATGATCCCATTTCAAGGAGGAGCCATACTGGATACCTGATCTTACTCTACGGCTGCGCCGTATCGTGGCACAGCAAGCTCCAGCCCACAGTCTCTCTCTCCTCAACCAAAGGCGAACTCAAGTCACTGGTCTTAGCAACACAAGAAAAAATCTGGATCCTAAACCTACTAAAGGAGTTAAATCCGTCTCTCTCTCTCTCACACTGCTCACACATTGACAACAAGGCCCTGAACAATCTTGTTAATTCCGAGTCCCATCACAGTGCGCTTAAACACGTGAACACTCAAATCAAGTGGCTTTGAGAACAAAAGGATGCTAAACTTCTTATTACCAATCTCGTTCCTTTGGAATCAATGTTGGCAGACTCCCTAACAAAATCCGCCATTAAACCCTCGGTCAAGCATCTCACCAATACACTAATGCAACCTCTCATGTGAACACGGCGGCGTGTTGAGAGGAAATCTCACGAACCCCATACCGCGCTCATTCTCACCTACAACCTTTCCCCAACCTGTCACACGTGATCTTTCGCGCTCCTCTTTCATCATCACTTTTCCGTTTCATCCTCCCTGCTCCCTTGCTTCGCTCGATCCTCATCCTTCCATCCGCTCCATATTCTCCTCCTTCATCCGCTCCACATTCTCCTCCTTCATCCGCTCCACATTCTCCTCATCCGCTCCACATTCTCCATCTTCATCCGCTCCATATCCTCCATCTTCATCCGCTCCATTTTTTTTATTATCCACTTCTCCACCTCACTCCACATCGACACTCACTCCGTCACCCACTTCCTTCTTTCTTCTTCCCAATCCAACTCCACCTCTCTAATCCCCTCAAGACTCTCCCCTACTCAATCTTTGAAGCCGACAAAGATTCTTCCATCTTACGATCCATTAACCCAACATCGACCATCTAACCCAACACACTTGACTTCCTCTTCTTGTTCACATGTGAGGTTGCATCAATCAAGGATCCTAAGCACTCTGCTGATTAAACTTGATTATCCTCACATTTTATTATCTAGACACTTGTCTCGTCCTACAATCTTGTCATCCTTCTCTTTTCATTCCTATTATTTGAGCGCCCTACCTTGTCTGTGACCGCACTGAGTGAGACCTTACCCAACTTGTCTTCATTCTTTTCTTTATGTCCTTGATTATTGTTAATCCTTCCCCTTCAGTCTGTTGGTTCAGGTAATCAAGAATTCTATAGCTCTTCATTTCCTGTCGCTCAGGTCCAAATCCAAGACTCCAACCGCAAAATCTATCACCTCTGGTTGGTCAAAAAGACTCACATTGATCACCAAGACCACAAAAGCATGACAAATCATAGAATGAGATCATCAATCACCAAGGGATATCAATAATGTATCATTGGAGGCCTCCTTTCAAGGTTTTGATTGACCAAAAAAATATTTTGAACCCAGATTTGTGTTTTCCTAATTGCAAGGCACCCAGGTTCCTACCCATGCATCAATCACCCATGACCACTATCATCACCATAAAAAAAAAGAAAAAAAAACTTGGAGAAAAGGGTATGGAAAGAGATTGTGTGTTTGGTAAATTCTCCCCAACAATATAATATTATCCACAAAAATCTTGCTCCAAGTTCTGGAAAGCCCACTAGCCCTTGAGTTAGACTCCTGTACCTCTGCAAATCCCTAATCAAATTCCGCTTCTGCACTTGAGCCGGAAACCACTAAAGCTAACTTGCAATGAAATAATAGTAATAAACAAGGCAGAATCCCCAACCACCTCTGCACTTGAACTATTTCCCTATGTATAAACTCCAAGAAATCTTGCTGGTAACTACACTCCAAAGTAACAGAAGAAAAGAATAACACTATAATTTGCCATGATAATCTCCAATAAAGGTAAACTCCAATAATCCAATATTTGTTCATAATTTCCAATAAAACTAAAGAAAATCTCCCTTATATATACAAAAAAAGAATGCAAGCAATGAAAGACCCCACTTGTCTCTGTGCATTCCACACTGAACCGCCTTTGCTACTGCAAAAAAGGAACGTGAACTGCTGATGAAAGACCCCTTTTCCCACCTCCTCTGCGCGTTTGCACTGATCCCCCTTATCAATAGTCTGATCCTTACCCAAGCCAATGATTTGCAGTAGATTTGGTGATCCTGTTTCCAATTCCCCCTAACAGTTGAGTTGCACCAATGCATTACTAACAACAGATCCTCCTTGATCTTCCCTAGCAGATCACTCCCAATCCTGCATGCAGCATAACTACAAATCCCCAACAATCAGTATGCCCCCTCCTCAACTTCAGAGTTCATTTCCACACAGCGCTCCACAATCTCAGTGCTTATCCCATAATTGGCCTAATCCATACTTCTTAGTTTCAATCACTTGCTTCCGCATTAGTAAACCCACCGCCGTGGAGGAAAAGTTATTTTCAACTGCGCAATGTCTGAAAAAGGCAAAACTCTGGCCCATTCTAGTCATTGTGCACGCAAAAGGCGCGTGCCGAACCAATGCCGAGCCCTCAGCTATTTTAATCCAGAATAGACAGCCCTCCAATACGCTTCTCTGAGCTTATTGTACTGCGGACTTCCACCCACAGCTGAGCGGCTCCAAGCCAAATGTCCAGTGGTGTGCCCACTTGCCTCCATGTTTATAAGTATCCACCACAAAGGTCTTCTACCCTTCACTCATTCTTCATATCTATCTATCTATCCTTTCATCAGATATACCTAAAAACAAAACAAGATCTACAAAACATGATAATAAATGGTGATGGTTTTTGACTAGTTTGAGTTGGCTTGGTTTTTCTACTGGCAGCTATGTATGGTAAATCTAGAATTTCTCCTTGATCAATTTTCGCTCAGCCTGATATTTTAAAAAATAGACAAATAGAACAAAAAACTTTTGCCTATCATTGAGGCCATGTCTTATTTGAAAACCTTGAATCTAGTGATTGACCATTTGAAGCACTTAACTTGAATTCTTGGATTTCAAATGCACATACTTCTTCCAGAGTGAAGATGAGATCGTGACAGCTTGGCAGAATCATCAAACCATATGTTGTTCAGTCCTGGGATCAAGGTTGAGTGATCTTATCAGGTTTTTTTGAGCTCCAAAAACATGAAATGTTCACCCCAGAACCCCAAAGGCAATTTCATTCCAATCCCTATCTTATCAAGAATTGAGAACAACATGATTGGTTCACAAATTTGAAAGGCAGGCAGGGCTTGGGGAGGCTAGGATTATTTTATATTTGTGTAACTCTGGTTAAAATATGACTAGAACATAGTTTTCTACATAGATATCAGGCCAGTTGGCACAAGAATATGATCAAGAGTTTAAGTCCAATGCAAACCAATTTAAATACAGGCTCTGACCAATCAGAGAATCTGTATCAGTCTAACAGATCCTTCTCCCCCCCCTCTTTAAGGTTCAGTTTGAGCATATTCCTTGGCTCTAAACAATTGTCAGCAAGGCCTCCCTTTTTTTTGTGAAATACAGCTCTTGACACAAAGGTAAAATGGAAATAAGCCTTCCATTGTTTCTAACTTTTCTCCTCAAGCTTGGGTGGAAAAAATTTTTAGGTCCCCAAATGTTGCATGTCAAAGAAGCAAGGGTTTGGATCAACAAATTACTACCACTCAATCAACTAAAACACTAGGAAAAACTTGAGACAGATGAGCATGGTAGATGTGGGATTTCCAACCAGCCACAGCTGCTGAGTTTCAATTGGAAGCTTTTTTTCAAACCCAGAACAATTCTCCAGGTGTCTATAAAAGCAAATTGGGTTATAATCTACAAGTACATAAGAGACACACAAGGTGAAGGGATGATTGATGGTACATGCTGGATTGACCATATACAACATAATGGTGGACCCTGTTGCCAAAAGCAAGTTGGTCATTCTTTGGACCCTTCAATTGAGACCATTGATTCAAGTTGGGCAAGGAGGCAGTGGTGGTAGACCAAGGATCAGCCGGATGTGGATGGATCCTTTTTAGATGTGGGGTATTGACCATGGTTTGAATAATTTGACAGATTTGGGGGTACATATGAGCAAGGATGATAATGATTGGGGATTTGATTATCCCAGTTGGTTTTTATTGTCTTCCACCGTGCCAGATCAGTCAACAAGCTTCAAGACCACTAAGCCAGCAACAATTCCTAATTCTTGAATTTCAATAACATCTCCTTCTCATGATTTTTGATCCTAATTGAAGATTTCATGGATGCTGCTTTGAGAAAATCTTTCATTTCAAAAAAGAATCAATCTATTTGTTCATGTTAAATTTCAGAAAAAAATTCTAATGGGCCATCTTTGACAGATTGACTAAGAACAATTCAATTATCAGTTTGGATGATAACTAATGGAATTGAAGTTATAAAGTGAACACAAAGCAGAAGAAACAAAATTTTGGTTTGAAATTGAAGATTTCAAGGGAGCTAATACCAATAATTTGACTCACCACACATTCCCAAGTTGATAGATGACAATGGTGATTTGATCTGTGAAGCTGGAGAATGGGTTTGTATTGCATATGATGTTTTGAGTTTTGGATGGATTTTTTTGCATGTTGATGGATATTGATGCATAAATGGCAGCTTTAATTTTTGAAACACACCATTTTTATGAAACCCCCCTTTTGAAATACACCAGTTAGGGGGTATGTGTATTTCAGAAACCTGCCAGCAAAATGGCAAGTTTGTTCAAAAAAAATGGCAGGTTTATAATGGTGGGTTTGCTAACTCTGATACGCCCAAATGGATTGTGGATGGATGATGATGCATAAATGGCATATTTGTATTTTTGAATTGGCCATTTCTATGAAATTCATCATCTTGAAATAAACCATTCAGGGGATATGTGTATTTCAGAAACTTTCCATTAAAAATGGTGGGTTTGGTCAAAGAAATTGGCAGGTTTCTAATAGGGTGTATCAGAGTTAGCAAACCTGCCATTAGAAACCTTAAATTTTCTTTGGACCAAACAAGCCATTTTAATGGCGGTTTTATGAAATAAACATACCCCTTAACATGTGTATTTCAAAATGGCGGGTTTCAAAAAAATGTTGTGTTTCAAGTATCAAACCTGCAATTTTATGCATGATCCTCCATCAACCTCCCCTCCCTATGCACACAAGGTGACATCACCATTCATTCTCCATCCAGTAACAGTCATCATTCAATTGGTGCTAGCATCTACCCAACCATATTCTCACCCAACTTTGAACATCTCTCCAAGGACAGTGGCAGGCTCAAATACCCTCACAAGATCATTGATTATATCCAAGCCTCCATGAACAGCATCTCTACCACCTCCTTGAACTCAAACCCTCTGAATCCAAAAACCCTCTCATCATCTTGCAGTAGATACCATTGGATCCTATTAAAATTTATCCCCATCCAGGTTTGTCAAATATTGTCTTCCTCTTACGGATAATCATCCATCTACTCCTCTCTGGGTCTCAAAGATTGGTCAATACACTTGAAATATTGACTCATCATCAATCAACTCCATTCTCATCCAAACTTATGAGGCAAATTCATCATTCTTCCATCCAATAGTCATTGATCCAATCAAGCTTACTTCGAGCTCTACAATCATGCCAACCAGACCATTTAGCTTGTGTACATAGTTTTATATGAACTCAATAGAAGAAGCCAATTGAATCCAACCAAAAAATCATAATTAAGAGGCTTTTTTGGCCAACCTTCTAATATCAAATTGGTTTTTTTCAGACATTCCTGCAGTATTTTAAGATGAGAACCAACCAAAAGTCTGGATTTCTTTAGATATTGTAATATCAATTCCTTCATATGGGACCATTGTCTCACAGTGGGAATAGACTAGCTCTGGGGAGTAAGACTTGAAAGCATATACACAACCATTGTGATCAGTTTATGGATGTGGCCAGTGACAAGTTGAGTAAGATTCAGCATTTGGAATATGCTTTGGTGTTGTATTTATAACCTTGGATTGGGGACTGCGTTGAGGGCTGCGTGCTCAGCAGTTGGTTATTCCAGGCTCAGAATTTGGTTTGGGTTGGGCTTGCAACCCGCTCAGATGAAGCAGACCAAGTAATCAAGCCAACCCAACCAAGTTTGCAGGCTGCTAGTTCAGAAAGCCAGAGCGGGGTGATTGTGGGGTTATACACGCCGGGGAGGTCCGCCCAAGCATAGGCGCGGACCAACCTGTGGATTACAGGATCCGCAGATGCGCACAGACAGATAAACAAGGGGGGCTCCAAGTAGGACGTGGCAGAGGGCTGCGCCACGAGAAGTACAAACTGGAAGTATGTAATGGCGGAAGGGTTTGGAGGGGTTGGGTTAGGGTTGGGCTACGGTTTTTGGATTTTAGGGGTTCTTTCTTAATTTCATTTTTAGGCTTTCAGTTGCACTTTTACTTAGGTTAGGGTTGAGAGGGAGGACTTAAAACCTCACTCTCAACTCCGGGTTGTAGGATCATCATATCATCACATCTCACCATGGAAGGATCAGGGAAGGATTGAAGGGAAGGAATATACAACATCATTTTTGTTATTCATCTTTTTCTTATAACCATCTCTCATGCTCAAAACCCATCAACACTCAACCTCCTTACAGACACTTGGAAAGATAACTTTGGAACTTGGGGAAAACTTAGGGGAGTATTCCTCTCTTGTTTCCACAATTCTCAGTCAAGTAATGATCACACAATGGGGGCAGAGGGGAATGCAAAAAAGGGAAATGCTCCAGGTATGATGCATTTTTGTATTCTTGATGGGGCAAATCATTCAAGTTTTAAATTGATTGATAGTCTTTGTGCTCAAGCTCAGGAGGAGGAAAATTTGGTTGGTAATGCTTGTCTTGAGGAAGGGCTGGCAAGAAATAGCTCCTCAAAAACAACAAAGACAATGTTCATCCAACCAGATCAGTCCTCCTCCTCCTCCAATCAGCCACCTAAGCAGGCGTTGTGGAAAATTTGGATCCCACCTACAAGAATCAAGCACTAGCAGTGAAAGCTGAGAATTATAAATTGATTTTCTGTTCTGGATCTTAATCAGGCTACCATCAATCATCAGATCTCTCAACTTCTGCTTGCCATTGATCATCATTCTTCCAAACCACCACCACCACCCTGCCCTTCCTCATCATCCACTTTACTTGTGACAATTTATAACCATCTTAACCTTGTATCCTCCCAGTTCTTTTTCCCCCATCCCATCCCATCCCATCATCCCTGGTGATCATCATTTCTCCTCCAAAAAACTGGTCTCTGTGTGTATTTTCTTTAATCCCATCAAATCCATCCTTGTTGGAATCTGCGTTTTTCCCCTTCAAGCACAGCAAACTTGGAGATGAGTCTCATCAATCTCTACATCTTTCTCCTTCATGGATTTGGTCTAATTGTACCAATCTGGGCAAGAAAACCAATACAAGCAGTTATGAAAGCATGGGAGTTGACAAGACTGGTCTCGCAGGGCCTTCCAAGCATCCAAAGAGACAGTTGTAGAACCCCAAGAGAATGGGTAGACTGATTTCATGAGATGGTAAAATCAGCAGACCAACAGAATCACATCACACTGTTGATCTGAAATTCCTTCAAGTCAAACCCACCAGTCCTAATCAGGCAGTTGAATGGAAAGGCGGACCAGATTGCATGTTTTTCATAAAAAATGGTGTGACTGGGATCAAAAAACAAGGAAGGAGAGAGGTTGGATCAAGTCAAGTCAAGTGTTTGAATTGAATCAGATCACCAAGCCCAATTAGCTTTTGGAAAGATCAAGATAGGGAGGATCCCATGGGCGGGTAAGCAGATTTGATTACCCAAGATTTTCCCATGTTAATTCAACCTCTGCTTTGAGGCTCATAACTCTAAATCTTGCAAATGATTGGCTGGGTTGAGAGGATCCGTGGTAGATTCTTGGAGGATCATAGGGCCCTTGGCTGTTGGATTTTGGATCTTACTGTGCCAAGCTTGAGCTTGAACTTGAATTTTGGTGGTATGAAAGCCTTTGATGACCCATGCTTTGGCTATAGGAGGGCTTCAAGAGAGGGGTTTGAGCAAATCATACAGTTTTTTCTTAAAAAAAGACAAAAACGGGGGGAGGGGGGTTCACCCAAACAAATAATGATCAAGTTCTTATGAATTTGAGTGAGGATGAGGGGATGGATGAGGATTGACAGAGTATGAGGGGATGGAGTGACTGATCAATGGAACATGTGCATGTTATCCTTGCCAGGTTGCTTGGATACTTTTTCAACCTTTTGAGCTGGGCTGGGCCGAGGATCAACCATTGAGAGGGTTTAAAGAGCTGGAAGGGAGTTCAAGACTTGGAAAGGAGCCAAACAGACAGGATTCTTGAAGATTATTATTGATTCCAACTTATTGGGTGCTGCATCATGCTGATAAAAATCCAAATCTGGTATTTTACCTTCAGTATTGTCCCAGTTGATAGTCTTCTGAGTTGTTTTCTGCCACTTCACACCACAAAAAATGAAGCAAACACCATGGGACTTGGGATTGGGTTAGCTGATGAATAGAATAATACTGGAGGTTAAAGAAGACTTTAACTTTCTGAATTAATGATAAAGGAGAAATGGAGAGGATAAAGACTTATATAGTATATGGGAAAAAACCCACTTATTTCCAGGCCACTCTGACACACCTGATGTGAAATAAGTGGGTTTTTTGATTTTGGTTGATGATAAATTCACAACTTCTAGTTGTGTGGAAGTCATGTGGGAGTTTTGTGGGGCCCTCCATGGCCCAATGGACGCATGGGGGCCCATACATGCTTCCAAAGTGCGCGTGTGGGCCCAAACACACATCTACAGATGTCCAAGGTGTTTTCTCAAACATGCGCAACCCCTGGGGGGCTGTATAGCCCCTTTAAATGGCCTTTTTGGGCTGTGTAACCCTGTTAATGGCACTTTCAATGCCTTGCTGGGGGTTGTTCCAAAATCTTTGGCACCCCCTGAACCACATTTGGGTTCCCTCAACCCAAATTTGGGATCAACCCATGCTATGTGGGACTGTTGGACCACACCTAGTGATTATAAAGTGACACTAAATTGAATTTAAAGTGAGATAAACTGAAATTAAAGTGAAACTATAATAAACTGAAAACAAACGTCCCACAAAATTGATCTTTCTCAAATTGAAAGTGAGGAAACTTGGTAGTTGTTCAATTCAAAGTTGGATTGAATACTGAAGTAGCATTGCATTTTTTTTCATAATGGGAACAGTTGCAAGCCCTCCTTCTTGTAACATGGCTGCGTTGAAGGACTATATTGATAGTGCCATGAACAAAGCTGAGGAAAAAAAGGATTTGGGCAATGAAACATTGGAAGCCCCAATTTCATCCTCATTGAGGGTGAAAATTGAGGAACAAAATGTTTCACAAATAGACATGATCTCTGGTGGTGCATAACATTTTATGTTACTCTGTTTTTTGCCTTATTTAATTAGATGGAAACTGAACTATTACCATGTAACTATGACTATGTAACTATGACTATTTAACTATGACAGAAACACTTGCCCCACCTCCTGTGAGAGCCTTTCCTACTAGGAAAGAGGCACAATACTAGTTTCAAACATGGGAAATGAAGCATGGTTAAAATTTTAAAGTTCTCAAATCAAAGCATGATAAATATTTGGATTTATCCTGTGATAGACATGTTTTGTACTCTGGGCAATTGCTCACCAAAAGGTCAAGGCAAACTCACACAAGGAAGGTTGGGTTCAAGTTTTTAATCCATGAAAGTCACACAAAGGCAGACCCCTTGTGGCAAATCTCCTACAGAAATGATCAACATAACCATGAACCATCTCCACACCTCTCAGTGCATCCTCACCTGAGGAAAATCTTGGGGGTAGCCTTAGAAAATCTAAAATAAGGCATGAAAGATGGACTCAATAAAATTCAACTCAAAAGAAAATTGAGCAAGATCAATGGTGGAAAATATGTTGATGACCAAACAATCTATAATACTAAGCCTAAGGTAGCGCTTGAAGAACTACAGGGTAAAAGTGTTATGGAGGTCCTCTTTGAACAACTTGATAATTCAGGTTGGTTTCATCAAGCAAAATACAGTGGAGAGGGTCACTTGGAGGCCCTATTCTTGGCTCACCCAGATTCATTAAAGCTTTTCAAGCAATTCCATCATATAGCTATGATGGAATGTACTTATAAAAAAAATAAGTACAACATTCCCCTATTGCACGTCATATGAATTAAAGCCAACCAGAAAAATTTCACAAAAGACCTTGTTTTTATAACAAGATATAAGTTTGATTTTTACAGTTGGTCTGTCAATGCACTAAAGTAGTTGGCTTATGATCCTGAGAGACTTCCCAAATTCTTTGTTACAGACCGTGAAACAGCGTTGATCCATGCTCTAAAGGAAATTTTCCCTGAGTCTAAAAGACAGTGTTTTCAAAGGCGCTTGTCTAAAAACATACAAGCAAACTGTAAAGTGCGCTTTGATAATGAAATTGAAGGGTGGAAAAGCTTTATTTCTCTTTGGGCTAAGTATGGGGTCTCAAAAACCAAGGAGGAGGCAGATATCAATGATGCAGAACTTAGAGTTAGTGCCAAATCACAGCCTCTACTTTTAATCTTCCTAGTTTTGGTTTGCTTACATTATTACTTGTATAAAGTGATTCTTGGCAGACCGTGAGTATGTGCTTGAGTATAAGGATCATAATTTATTTGATATCAAAGAGACGTTTGTAACAGCTTGGAATTGCAAAAAACCTGACTTTAGAAATAAAACAACATCTTGGGTTGAAGGGTCCCATGCTACTCTCAAACAATTCCTTGCAGATTAAAACCTAGAGGGAAAGGTTCCCAATCAAATTAAATTGGTTCAGGCTGCGCTTTACAACTCACACATAAAGATTGGAATAGTTCTTCCTACTGAAATGTTACCATTGGGATACCAGGTTTCTTTACAGGCAATCAAACTTTTTGTGGATCAATTACAGAGATCAAAGCAAAACCATGATGGGGAAGTGTGCACCAAGTCATACTCAATGACTATGGGTTTGCCCTGTTCCCACCAAATTGCTGACCTACTAGTATAAAGAGGATCTTTTGTGCCTGAGGATGTTCATCCTCAGTGGAGGTTGTATTGTGACTGTTGCAGTTCTAGTTCTGTAAATTGGTTTAAGTTGGATTGTTGGATTTTTTGAATGACTTTGTGATTAATTCTTTTTGATAATTTTTTTTTTGAAGGATGATTCCTACTTGAATAATATTTGATACTTTTGAATTTTTGAAGGTCAATGTTGATGAACTGCTAAAAAATTTTCAGTTACTTGAGAATCTCAATGCAATGATCTTGGCTCATCCTCAAAAATATTATCACAGGCTCTTGAAGCACTTGAAAAACAAGATGGTAAATTATCAATCAAAGCCAAGAACTAAACCTAAAGTCTTGCAATCAAGCAGAGGATTTCCAAAATTGACAGATACCCGGCAAGATCCTTCTTGATTTGAAAATTTTGAAAAGGAGCTTAAGCAGGAAAAGATAATTAGAAGGGAACCAAAGAAGAAAAGACAAAATATTTTAAGTCTTTTCTTTTGTGAAAGGTTCATTTTTTGGGTTTAATGAACTGATTGGAAAATTATTTCTGGAGTGCAAGGATGGCTCTTCATCTGAAACTCATAGTTCAGAGGATGATATTGAAGAAACACTTCAAAGGGGATCAGAAATACCAAAGAAAGTAAGTCTTTGATTTTGAGAAATGTTCATTTTTATGGTTTAATGAACTAATGGGGTAATTATTTCTGTAGTTCAAGGATGGCTCTTCATCTGAATCTCATAGTTAAGTGGAAGAGACTGAATGTTCATTGGGTTTGGTTCCATTGGAATCAGATTCCTTTTCAAAGGATGAAGCAGATACAATGGAGGAGTCAAACAGAAGCTCATCTTTGGTGAGTGGTAATTCCTTGAATGAGATTAGAATTGTGAATATCTAATTTTTTATTTTAGGAAGTGAATTACCTCAATCAAATACCTGAGAAATTACATAAGTTCTTGGGTGGGGTTTGCAATCTGGTTGGTGATGAAAATTTTTGATTTAGAGTCATTGCTAAATCAATTGGGTATGATGAGGTTGGATGGTTTCAAGTAAGAAAATAAATTCTTGAAACATTGAGGGAAAATAAGGGGTGCTATTTGAAGAACCTTGGGGGCATTAATGAAATTGAAAAGATAGAAAAAGGACTTTATTTTAATGAAATCAATGAAAAGATTCCCTCTTTTAAATGGCTTTCAAAGCTTGAAATGGGTCAAAAAAATCAGATACTTACGGAAGACCAATATGTTTCACTTCATTGGAATAATGTTGTACTTTTACTCCCTATTTTCATTTTCTTTGTTAGCAATAACCATTGGTTCCAGCTTGTTTTTAAGGGAGATATTATTCCAATCCCTTCAATAGTTTCAAAACCATGTTCCATGATTTCTAAAAAAGCAGCTTGTTGGGTTGATAACCTCAAAGATCAACTTGAGTTGTATTCTAACTTTAGATTAATTTCATCATTTGGGTTTGGGTTCTGATGCTGATATTGTAATTCTATTAATATAAAGGGTTATCACATTTTGAACATAATTATGTTGAGTTTTTTTAGTTAACATCATTATGATGAGTTTTTTGAATGTGATTTTAATGGTAATTCAGTTTGACTTCTGTTGGGCTGATCCCATCATAAGCAGTATTTTTACTTCTTGTGATGGGATCAGCTTAACACAAGTTGAACTTTTTTTTTGTGATTTTACTTTAGGGCTAGAAAAGGAACTTGAATTTTTTGGAACTTTTACTTTAGGGCTAGTCACAATTTGAACGTGTATTTTTTGGCACTTTTACTTTAAAGCTAGTCATGTTGAGCTTGTATTTTTTTTGGTGTTTTTACTTTAGGGCTAGTCCATTTAAACTTTTTTTTTGGGGGGTTGCTTGTCTTCAGTTTTTTTTTTTTTTTACTTATTTTTCTTTTATTTCTTATTTTTTTTTTTTTTGAACCAAAAATAAATTTTTTTCAATTTTTAGGGTGATTTCTGTTTTTATTTTATTTTTATTTAGTTCATTATTATTATTATAATTTTTTTTTGGGGGGGGGCCACAAGACTTGCAGTTGTGTGGCATGGCAACGCGACTACATTAGAGCCATGTAGTGTCCCACAAAACTCAAATGTGGTACGTTTGTAGGCCACATGGCAGCGGACCATCATGTGGGGGCCGCAAAACTACACTCAAGTTGTGTGGGGCCCTAAAAGGCTCCAATTTAGTTTTGTTGCTGTGCCACACAGCTCAAATGAGTTGTGTACACAAATCATTTGAGTTGTGAATTTATCATTGCCCGTTTGATTTTTTATTGGCGGGTTTGAAATGGCAGATTTGGGCTGAAACCCACTTTAGAGACTCCTGTGGGATTATATAAATAAAGTAGAAAACAGATTGCTGTCATTCCTTGAAGGGGAATTAAGTATTACTTCTACTCCTTTAGAGTATTAGTAAATACTAAGAGTAGTTTTGAATTGCCTGACCTTCTAATACTATAGTAAGTCTGCACAATAATTTATTTAAATTAATGGCTGGTTTCTTTGAGACTTAAAATAGGTCTCAGATCAGACCTAGACTAATTATTAACTTTTATTGGTGGTTTTTTTTGAATAAAAGACAAGATGTATTGGATTATTGGTCAGTTAATGATCAGATATATTTGATCTTAACCAGTACCCCAATATTAGAGGGTTCAAGGGTTTATCAAGGGGGGGGCGGTTCAGGAGAGGACCCAAGGATGGGTTTACCCACAGGGGGCTGTGTAGAGGAAAGCTTGGTAGTTTCTTCTTTTTGTGCTCTCTTTCTTTATAAGGGTTATTTATTGATTGAGGGGGTGTTTCTTTAATATGGTGCTGAATATTTAGGTCACAGAAGAACCCTTAATCAAGCACCTGTTGGATGGTTTTAATTGGTTAAAGGTGTGCTATAACTTGTTTTCTGATTTCTTGTTTCCTTATAATTGGTTCACTGATAATATTTATCTGGGTAGGTACCACAGATGGTTAGGATGGATTGATCTGGGTGGGATAATGGTATGGTGGTGATGGATGGTAGGCCAGATGGCATAGAGGTGGATGAGTGGTTTGCCTGTGAGGGCATAGAGGTGGATACAACCTGGATAGGGCAGAGAGGCCCTCCTTAAATAGAAAATATGGCCCTCAGGGGATGCTCAGGGCTGCCCCTGAGGGTGCCCTGGGGCTTCCCCTGTTACAGTGGGATACAGGTACATGACACATTTTAGCTGGTTGGAAAAAGAAGTTGCATTAAACTGAGGCAATTCTGCTGGTCAGAAAAAAGACACTGAATGAAACTGAGGCAATTTTGCTGGTTGGGAAAAGATTTTACAGGATTTTCATGCCTTCAAAGCCTTGCATAAATTGCTGTGAGGTGTTGATAATGTTGGTCTGGTGCTGGTTGCTTATTTGGTACTGACTGTTCTTCCTGAATGTATTGCTGTGAATTCACTGGTGGTTTATATGGTTCTACTTGCTTCTACCTTCATGTATTTCTGTGGATTACTGGTGGTTTGTTTGGTGCTGCACATTCTTGAATGCATGCATATATTTCTGGGTAGGCCTGTGGTACTTGTACTGGTAGTTTATTTGGCATCACATGCTACTGTCTGCGTAAATTGCTGTGTGGTGCTGTGGTTGTTTGGTACTGCATGGCTCTGGCTGCCTGCATATATTGCTGGGTAGCCCTGTGGTACTTGTACTGGTGGTTTGGTTGGTATCACATGCTTCTGACTACATAAATTTCTGTGTGCTGCTGGGGGTTGTTGGTACTGGTACTTGGTTTGGTATCCCATGCTACTGGCTGCATAAATTGCTGTGTGGTGCTGGGGTGGGTTGGTACTGGTAGTTTGTTTGTTCCTGTTTGAGACTGGTTCCACTTTCTCCTCCCTATACTGCTCCTGTATACTTCTGCACAGATTTCTGTATGTATATTTGCTTGTTTGTTTGGTTAGGTGAAAGGAGCTGAACTAGTTGCACTGCCTCCTGTATCTGTATTGCTATCTCCTGGCTGAGGTGAGAGGGTTGGTTTATGGTCCTGGTGTTGAGGGTAAGCTGTTAATGGTATTTACTTGAGGTTTTTACAAGGTATGTCTTTATGCCTTCCACAGAGCTGTGACACCTGGTTGGGTATGAGTTTGCCACAGTTGGAGGTTTGTTGGGCTGTATCTTCTAATCCATGAGAGATAGGGGGGTACTATGGCTGAGTTACTATGGGTTATTTCTGATGTTGAATCCATTTCTGAGGTTTCTTTGAGGGTTTGAGCTGTTTTTAAAAAGGAAAGGTGAGTCTGATGGCTATAGGACAGGTCTGGACTACCACACCACCAAAAAAGTAATGGTGGGTTTGCTAACTTTGAAATTCCCTAAGAGCATCTCCAAACTTTGGAGAGCTTGGCTTCTTAGGTAGCAACTTGCTAGCCAAAAAAAACAGCTAGCAAGCAATTTACTGTGCGCGTTTCACAACCATCGGCTCCACAAGGCTGCGGCAGCTAGCTAACAACCCAAAATGCACAATTGTGTGCAACATCAGCAGCTTGCTATCAAGGTTCCCCTTTGTTTCAACTCAGCCTTGAAAACCGTTGTGGCAACTAATTTTCAAGGAGGAAGGGATTTAGGGGAGTGGTGCATATTGGAGCTGGGGCTGGGGGGAGGTGGGAGGTGGGAGGGGGATATTGGTAGGGGGATATCAAAGTTTGGATGGTGGAAGAGACATACAAGGGTGGAAGGGTATGGTGGGATATTGGTGTATAGGATATTCAAGATTTTGAGGGGGGGGGCTAGCAAGCTTGCTAAAATCTTGTCAATTTATGGAAATTTGACTGGAATTATGGATCTTGCTTGCTAGCAAGCCCTTATTTTTTCACAATTGTGAAAATTTCTTGGTATACTTATCTAACAAGTGGGTTTACAAAGACAATTGGAGATGCTCTAATGGTGGTTTTGCCAACTCTGATTCATTATAGCTTGAAGCTTGCAACATTTTCACTACTCAACTTAATTTCAAACTCTCCACAAAGAAGCTTTTCCCATTCAAGATAAAATTTTTCATTTATCCCAATGCTTTTAAATTATACTTACCTTTGAAATGGAAAGCTCTTCACCTGACCTTTCATTTTGCTCATAGATCCAGCTAAACTCCTATACCTGGGAAAGACTTATCCCCCTCAAGAGCCCATAAAGATTGAAGATCACCTAGAGTGGGAAGTAAGCTGTTTCCTTGATTCAAGGTTACACAAAGTATAGTTGTATTACCTTTTTGAGTGGACTGGTACCAGTCAATAAATTAGTTTACCTCATTTGAACCAAAAAAAAATCTTTGAAACTCCCCTGAGTTGCTTTGAGAGTTCCATTTAAATTACCCTTTCAAACCTTGTTAATCCCATCCAATCCAATCCAATCTTTTTACTCATAATTTCTCACCTCCCCTTAGACTTCCTATCCTTTTTCATCTTGTTTATTCTTTTTCTTATTATTTTAATTTCTTATTTAGTTTTGAAATTGGTGTATAATCAAAAAAAAATCATATATCCATTTATTCACCATAAGTAATTGAAGTAAAATAAAGCAAAAAAAATAAATTAGATTTCTTTTATTTTTTCCCCAACCTTCTCCCCAATCTCATTCAATTCTTTTATTGTTGATTGAAATTCTTCAGTATGAATTATTAAAGTTAAGAAAAGCCCCCATTTTCGAATGGAGGTTTTTAACCCAAATACACCATTTCAAACCCACCATAAAGATCAAAAAAATCCACTTATTTCACATCAGATGTGTCAGATTTACCTGAAACAAAATGTGTTTTTTGAGATAAAGTATTTAAAGTCTTTCATACCTCAACCAAATATCATTCCATGGAATAAACCCCTGGCTTCAACCTTCAACCTCATTGGAAAGATTATACCTCCAACCTCATCCAAAAAAAATTGATTCATTGCCCTCATCAATGTAATGCACTCATCTCTTCATTTCTATCCTTATCCCTTCATGTCTCATCCCCTCACTACTTTATCATTCTCATCTCTTCATTGCTATCCTCATTGCTTCATCTCTTATCCCCTGGTAATTTCAGCACTCTCATCACTTTATCACTCTCATCTCTTCATTGTTATCCTCATTGCTTCATTTCTCATCCCCTCATCACTTTATTTCCCTCATCACTTAATTGCTCTCATCTCTTTATTTCTATCCTCATCACTTCATCTCTAATCCCCTTGCCATTTCATCACTCTCATCACTTTATCACAACTGTAATCACTTTATCACTCTCATCAATTTATTTCTATTTTTGCTTCATTAATCTTGTTGCTTTATTGCTCTTGTCACTTCATCACTCTCATAACTTTATTGCTCTTGTCACTTCATCACTCTCATCACTTTATTTCTCTTTTCAGTTCATCACTCTCCTCACTTTATTTCTCTCATCTCTTCATTTCTATCCTCATTTCTTCATCTATCATCCCACCATTTCTCTCCTCATCACTTCATCAGTCTTATGATTTCATTTCTCTTACTCTTTCCAAAGATCAAGAACAATTAATTTTCCAGAGGTGAAGGACTGGAACTTTTTTATCTTCTGTTTGGAATTTCTCTCTTTTTCCAACAAGCCCTATCCTTTCCACCTCTCTGTATTCTTATCAAATAATTTCCTCCAATCCAAATACTTCAATTGTGGTGAGGATAAAGAAAGAATTCAATTTGTTGTGTAAAATTTTGAGGGTGGCAGGAGTGTTATAATCAAAAATAAGTTACACACTATGAGATTTGAACCCATGACCTCAAAATTCATGAGTGATACTTTAACTGACAAGCTAAGTGTGCCATTACTAGATGGAACATTGTGCCTGTAAAGCAATAAGTGAGTTTACAGTCAAAATGGTCCATCTGGCAATGGCACACTTAGCTTAGTGGTTAAAGCATCACTCATTAATTTTGAGTTATTCAGTTCAAATCCCATAGTGTGCAACTAAATTTTGGATTCTAAAACTACTGCAACCCTCAAAATGTTACACAAAAAATTGAATTCTTTCTTGATCCTCACCCCAATTGAAGTATTCTGATGGGAGGGAACAATATGGGAGGAAATGATTTGATAAGCATACAGAAGAGTGGAAAGGACAGGGCTTGTTGGAAAAAGAGATACAGGCCAAACAGAGGATCAAAAAGTTCCATTTCTTCACCATTGGAAAATATATCCGGAAAATTGCTTGATTGATCAATTGCTAATCAATCAGTTAATTGATTACAAATTAATTAATTGATAATCAATTGATGAATAAATTAACAATTGATTGATTGATAATCAATTGATCATTCAATTAAAAATTGATTGATTGATTGCTAATCAATCAATGAATTAAAAATTGATTGATTTCTAATCAATTTATCAATTTATTGACAATTTATTAATGGTGGAAACGGCTTGGATCCTAGGCCTAGGTGGTGGTGATTGATCTGAATGGCTAGTCAAACAAAAGGATGATGGGAGTGATTTGATGTTTGAAGGATCTTATTTGATCTGGCTTGGCTTGTGTGATGCTCAAATAGGCTAATGATGAAGAGGAATTTTTTTGTGATAGTTACCATGATTATAAAAGCTTGTTTTCTCAACTGATCAACCAAAAAGGAGCTATTTTAACAAGGCAAACTTGGAAAGTGAACACCTGCGCTGATAGATCTTCTAATCAATTGGTGGAGAACTGATTCAAGGGAGGAAATATTTTGATTAAGCTGTTTGATCTCAGTAGCCAATGGAAGGGATTAGAGGACTGGAAAGGTGAGCAAGAGGGAGTTTCTTTTTAACTGGGGTGATGATAGAAGGATGCCTATGTGAGTGAGAGGGAGGAGGATGGATGGACTTGTTTTAGAGGACTGACAGAATCAAGGGTGGCTTCTCATGTTTGAGGCCAATGTTTTCAAACTTGCAAGCCCGGAAGCTGAGCTTACAAGCCTTGCAGGCAGACTTGGCTGAGTTCATGACACAGTTGATCTGGGGAGCAATGCAAGTAGCATCAGTGGGGGTGTTAGCTTTTGGAAGCTTGATTGGCTTCCCCTTGGCCTTGGCTCATCCGCTTTGACCAATAGGTGGTGGAGTGGGCTGGGCTCACCTTCATCTTCCAAAAGGCGTTGAAGGCCCTCAGAGTAGGCTTCTGGACTAGTTTTGGGTCATTGGGGGTCAATTTGGTGGTCTCCATTGGAGGAGGGAGCAGCTGGGGCTGAGTTGGACAAGCAGCAGCTCCCAAGCCTGGTCAATGGTGATAATAATGGCCAGCCATTGGTATTCCAAGCTTGGCGGTCTGGATGTGATGTGGGATAGGCTTGAGGATGGGAGGATTTCAGTGGTGGTGATGAGCCTGTTCTGGCTTGCTGGTTCATCCTCATCAATATCTTTGTCCTCATCATCATGTTCTGGTAGTTATTGCGCAGCCTGGTGATCATCCTCTTCTTGGATGGAGGTTGGGTGGGATGATGGATGATTTTTAGGGTAGGGATCCTCACATGTTGCAGAATCCTGGAGGTTGTTGGCCCATTGTCTTAGCTTGATTGTTGTTTCTTGGTAACAAGCTCAAGTTGATATTGGGCCTCAATTTTAGGACAGTGTTTTGCATGCATGCATGGTGGATGGAGGATGGTGCATAAATGGCAGGTATGATGTTTGATATCCACCATTATTTTGGAATGATATTTATTTTTTTCATTTGTTCAAAAAATCCATCCTTGAAGATCACATTGCACTTTGCACTCTTATCTTGATTTTATTTCACTTACCCCCCACCTCTTTCCATCTCCAACCCATAACAATTTTTCCTTTGAACCTTTTTCACTGTCAACATCTCTGGTGAAAATCTTTGAATTTGTTTCTCTTGTTGCAATAAACTTGACATTTTCTTGGTTTTCTTCCCCTTGGCCATCCAATAAATTCTCTCCAGTTAAATTTCCCCTTTGATTCTCCACTCCATCCCTTCCATTCTCATCCTCTCCATTCCTTTCCATCCTTTTTCCTTCTCTATTCCCTTATTCAAAGTCTTTGACCCCTCTGACACAACTTTGCTCTACTATTGCAACTTCTGAAATTCCACTTTGTTCCTCTTCAACAATAAAATCCATTATTTGCTTGCTTATTTGTCCTAAATACAGATTTGGTGGTGATGTAGTAGCCATTTAATTTATTCAAAACTTGGCAATAATAGGAGACCTTTCTATTATTTCTTATCTATTTTTTCATATTTAATTATATTAAATTACTAGCAGTATGCTCTCCAAGAAAATTTACCTCAGTTGCTGGTGGTGGTTGGTAGTTAACTCAAGGAATGTTTCAAAAAATCAAAGAACCAGTGATCAAAGCTACTGGTTCAGCAGAATCTCTTCTTATTGGCTCCAAAAGGGTCAAATTACCGGCAAGTTTGCAAAATTGGCACTGCTTGCACTTGACATGATTACCACAGGCTGAAGATCTTGGAATACAGCAATCACCACTCCTGATACAGTTATTTCATTTACAATTAGGAATATACATTGATTAATATTAGCTATACTAATTAAATGGGTATATTTATAGGCGGTAGTACAGTAGTATTGAGTAGGGACGTGAGAACTTGAGAAATAAGAAAAATTTAATGGAAGCTTGCAGGAGCTTTCAATTTTTATACTCAGGAAATTTTTAGCTCCACACTCTGGGGTTATTTTTCACCATCAATTTGATATATTCCCCTCTCCTCAGGGTTTGGAATTCCTTTTTACGGATTAAAAAGCTACCTGTGGTGGGAGGACATGCCTTATGAGGATGTGCTGAGCCCCCCATGGCCTGTAAACATGAAATAAGGCCTTTGGGGCTACAATAAGTCCTTTAGACCACCTGTGGGATCTGTCAGGTGTAGAATATTTTGGAGAATACAAATATGGACACCAAGTGATTTAATGTAACATGTGAAAACTCAATATACATCAATTTTTTTCAAGGAATTCAAATATGAGCCCTTTAGGCAATACAATAAAAATAAGAAAAATCATATAAATTCAATTCATTTACACAAAATACAATATTTCTGGTGGAATTTAAATGAAATTTTTTGAAACACTAGAAAATAAAGAAATTATACCTTCAAAGATTTTTGGAGAGGATTCAAAGTATTGTATTGGGTGCAAGAATAAACTTCATCAAGTACATCAAACATAAAAAAAATATTAAAAAGAGATGTTTTGGATGAATTCTGATATTCCTGATGGGATAAAAAATACCGCTTTTGAAAAGTTTAAAAAAGGTAGAATGATGATGGATATAAATTTTTCATTTTAGAAATTTGAATATCAGAGCTGATTCCAAAAAAAAAAAAATCATAAAGTACAGATATGATGAAAAAAAATCAAAAATTGATGTTTTTTAGATAAAATGTAAGATTTCCAATAGGATATAAAGAACTATGTAAAAAAACATCAAGGAAAATTGAGAAATAAACCACATTATCATTTAGGAGGAGAATTCTAATATTTGGAAATATTTAAACAAAAAACATCATTAAGTACACCAATAGTGACAAACAATTCAAAAATCTATTCCTTTGAGTAGAATTCAACATCTTTGGTGAAATGTGCATGCCTCTGTAAAAAACAAAAGGAAACATTCAAAAATTCTCTTAAGCCCCTTAAAAATTCCTTCAAAAATCCACAAAAAAAAGGTGCTCTCTTTGAACTTTTGACCTTTATTTTGAAATTTTATGTAAAAATCTTTTTTGATTTTTTTTGCCATTTTTTTTAGTATATCAAAAAAGCTAAAAAAATACTTTTGGGGAATCTTTCCAGTTTTTTTTTGACTCAAAAATCCAACAAAGGTCAAAAAAGCTGCAAAAAGACATCATCTGGAAACCTTTCTTAAACCATTTTCTATGGGGTTTTTGATCACTTGAAGGTGTCAAACCTGTAGAGCATATTTAAAGTAATCAGAAAAACAAAATATTTTGGATTTTTTGTTGAGGTTATTCAACACCTTCAAACTCTACCTCAAACTCAAAGGTAACATCATGAAAGGCTGTTTGGGGTCCTGTATAGACCATTTTTTGAACCCTCTTTTCCCTAAATTTTGGGAATTCCTGGGGTCATAGGATAATAGGGGGATGTTGAACGTCCCCAATTATTTTTATTTGTCAATTTTTGGGGTGATTTTCCCCCCTCAATACTCTAACCACCACTTCATCAATCAAACATATTTTGGGTTTTGGCTGCATTTTTGACTGACTTTGCAAGAATAATATCATGAAGATTGTCATATTCAATTTTTTTCTAAATAATCTTATTCTCCCCCTTCATCTCTTGGAGCAGAGCAATCTTCTTATCAACCATAAACTCACCTCTCTCTTCCCCCTCAACACCATACCATACCATTCTGTTTTGGTTTTGTAATTAGAAGTCAAGTAAGTCATAATTTGACTTTGGAGGATTTTTGCTTGGGATGATCTTATTCAAAAATCCATACTTGTATTTATATGGAATTTATTTCAAAATCAAATACTTTTTCTCATTTTTGATGCTTAGTTTGGATAAGAAAATTGTCTCTTTGTTAATGATTGAGGTTAGTTAGAATCTATGTGCAATAAAAGTCTCCGCACTATGTGGCCATTGTTTTCAGGATTGTTTCAAATCATCACTGAAAATATTTTTATTGAACTAATTTTATTCTCAGCATTGACCATCTCATGTGAATCCTTGGTAATTGTATTGAATAGGGTTACTTGGTAAATCGTTCAAAAATGATTTTTGATTCCAGGAGCCTTCTGATTCCAATCAAAAAGCAAATTTAAATATAAATTGAAAATGTCCTTTATTTTTCTCTTGCGACATAGAGATCTACATTATTATTTCCTTGAAATTCAACGGAGGAGACTTGCTCAAATTAGGTACTATGATGTTTTTTAGAGGGTTAGCTTGAAATCGGGTGCCCTATCTCCAATCGGAGCATTGGTTTTTCCTCGCTCCAGCAAGGATTGGTATTTAGTGACATTTTCATCCCTTTTTCCTTCAGATCTGGCTTTGTTTTCCCATCCGCAGTAAAGCATATTGCATCCGAGCATAAACCAGGCAAGACACGTAAAGGCCAAGGCGATTGAATGACCTCTTTTATACTGGGGGGCTTGATCAGCTGTGTAAATAAACGTGGCAATGAACCCAGCCGAGTTGGCAATCTGAGGGTAAGTAAACAAGAGCGAATCAGTGCCAATATGCCCTCTGTCTGACATCACCTGCCGGAGCTGAAAAAATTGAGTTTTTTTCGCACTCACCATCAGCTGACATGCTGTAGCGACACTTCTTTTTGTAAGACCCGATATGTTGTTTGGCAGAATGCACAAAATCGAAGGAACTGATGGATATATTCCAGCCGCCATGAAGAAGACTCCCGCGTAGCGTACGGTGTTAGAATTGGCAAGAATCGCCAATACATCTGCAAATGCGCACTTTGTGAGCTGGATAAAACCCCTTTCGACTGCAGTCCATTTGAGAAATGAGAATTGTGCTTACATCCCACAACTGTCAGGGGCAAAAGCATGAGTACCATAGGTGCCCGCAACTGAAGTTTGTCGGCCACAAAAGCCACGATTACGACTAAAGCGGAGGCAGGAAGGTACGGAAATGATGAAAAAAGTTGGGCTTGCGTTCCATGATAGCCCATGCCAGCGACAACTAAGGAAACAATTGAAAATTTTAAGATTTCATCCAAACTATTTCATTACCTAAGGCAGGGGGCTTACTTGAAGGCCTTTAAAATTAAAAATTTGCACAAGATTAAGGCGCATGCCGAAATCATAAGAAATAGACAAAAAAGAATCAGGTTCAATGCGACTTCTTGGAGGCCCAGAACACAGTACGAGAGAAGTATTGCGATTGTCAGGTCGAAGCAAACAGTACATACAAGAAAAGGCTGTACGAGTATAGACCAACGCAGAGCGACATGTAGCCGATTCCAGTAAGCCACACCTGTGGATCTTTCAATGCTCTGACGAATTCGTATAACTCAAACTCTTCAGCTTCTGCAACGTTGTTTTGACCGCTATCTCCTGGGTTCAAGAGTGGCTGTTGCTTCTCTGAGCCAGTTTTGACAGCTGGGGTGTTCAAAGTGATAGCATCCTCTTCCGTTGTAGCTCTTAAATTGGGGCTGGGGGCTGTGAATCCCTTATGCTCCTCGAAGGTGACCGACGTTTGGACTGGTTGCTGAACAAACTTTAATCTTTGAACTGAAAATTAGATCATCAAACTCAATCCGTGTTTGTATAAGCGTGATTGGGCAAATTTATATCCAACTCATGGTATACTGACCAGCAAACACTCGCTCTTCCGGTGTCAAGAACGAAGCTGTTTCCAGACTAGAAGGTAAGTAGCATAGAGCAAAAAGAGCGACCAAAACCGTGCCGATGCCTTCCAGAAAAAATACCCATCTAAATAAATCGAAATAAGCAATCTGAGAAGGAACGGCGCATCCCAAGATGATCCAACTCACTGCCAACCTTGAAGACGAGAAATATCAAGAGAAATTTTCAGTTCGACTTTAATAAGCAAATACCAAGGCAAAACTTGCTTTGGACTGGATACTATTTTTAACCTACCTTTTCGTCCCGAAATACCCTCCATCATTTCGATTGAGTAGGCTAATAGACCGCCAAATGCACCACTCAGTGACGCAGAGGCGAAAAAAACCCCGACCCTAAGTTGCAGCTCGTTGCGCTTGTACATCGTCGATAAATACATAACCTGAGCCGAATGGTGGAATCTTCTTCAACGCGTCTAATATTATGAAAGAATTTCTTTTCTGGCAAAACAAGGTTGAGCTTACCATTCCCTAATGGCTCATTTTCACCGTCGTAAATAAGAAAAGCCGCGGTTAATCACCCATACCTAGTTTACGCCTGGAATAATTGTCAACTCACGGGTAACAAGCCACCTTCAAACAAGCCTAAATGGACACATCCAAACGAAGGTTACAAATTGGGAGAGTAAGTTTGCAATGTCAGTTGAAGTGCGGTTTGTGGTCAAGAAAATTGGAGAGCCAACAAGAGGAAGTCACATGGCTTAAAGGGCCAAAACAAGACAGAATGCTAACCCAAGAGCAGTCGAATAGCTAGAAGAGAAGCATAGTTCTTCATAAAGCCGGAAAAAATCGTAACAATTCCTTGTAAATAGTGTCAGCCAGAGAGTTTCATTCATCGATATCAGAAATCATCATCGCATTCTCACAACTCGAAGCTTAGGTTGTATGCTTACCCCAACTTGCAACCAAAAAAGGAAGCCAAACCTGTCTCACATCCCATGTGCCATAAGCAAACGACCTTTAATTCTGTATCAAGGCATGTTGGGCGCTCACTTTTCCACCAACGACTTTTAACATGTAGTTTGATGGCAATTCTGAAGCGATGTAAGTTATGTAACTAAAAAATCATTGGAATTATGATGAGAAGCCATATTAGCAAAGCTTTTTCTCAAGGCCGAATACAGCGCGAAATTCCTATGCTTTGCTCACAAAACCGCTAGACCGACGTTGTACTGATTTCCACGTAAGCCTAGCGAGTCTTCCATCCCACCAACCTGGAATGCTCAATCAAGACTTTGAATCCCATTCGAAGTCCAGCCCGAACTTTAGCTCGACTAGCCTCACCTTGGCATTTCCAATATTCGTACGATCGACTGTTGTTTTCGCCGAACAAAATGAACGTCAGAATTTTAGTTAGTTTCAAAATTTGGAGCGAAACAGTACAGCCAAAACTTTTATCTTCGTTTCTGTCTATGCTGAATAAAATATAAACTTACTGAAGCAGGCTAGCCACAGGAGAGACAATCCTTGAACAAAAATCATATTAAGTGATAAGGTTCATATTTTCGGGTGTTGGGGCAAGTCACACATGATAATAATGTTTTTCGAATAGCCCAGCTTTGAATCAAAGCATACCAGGTAGTACATGCCAATCTACTTTACGCACCAGGGCCGAGCGGAAAGCTTCATGCTGTGGATGAGCCTAATTGTAAAGGGCAAAGAACAAGATTAAGTCTGTGATGATTGGCCAATTGTTGGGTTATATATGACTGGTGGAAGGACTTCACGCTCAGCGATGTGTCCACCGAACTCACTGGGTCAAAAACATCCATTTTCTAGCAATAATTAATAAATATAACGTCCAATTAACAGAGCCTGGGCAAATAACTTCAGTACAGCTCCGTTGCTTTTCGGTGAGAGAATCCACCACTCGAACTCTCCGCTCAGCGCCACAGGTTCAGAATCTGCGACTATCTGTTATGCTCCAGTGGTGTACTCAATTGAAGTGTGAGGCTGGATAGTGTGTTCGTATTTCCTGACAGCGTTCAGGAGCGCGGGTATTACTCTTCACAAGCTGAAGCGTGTTATCTATCGATATGAATATCACCTGACTCTCGCTCGGTGGAGTTATAACTTAGAGACCAAACGACATCCGCGGAAGAGAGGTATGGGTAAGATGGCTCCAGCTCAGCCTTTGGAACGCTGTTTGTTCGGCAAACGTGGGATTTAAAGAAGAAAATCGTTATCAATCAGGGAAGAAGGTGGGGGGGGGGGAATTTTCACAGCAAGAGGAGAAGAGGGAATCTACTCTCTATGAAAAGATTGAAAAATCTTCCTACACCTCACTCGGCGGCGATGTCCTCGGTTGCTATTCATTTACCGACGTGGTATAATGCACTGGGCAAATGCCATGCCTCCCCAAATTTGGGGGCATACATACACTAGTCCTTGATAGCTAATGATTCCAATCAAACGAATCAAACGAAACTAATATTCATTTGGACGGCACTCCAAAGCAACAATGAAATATCGATGGATTTCTGTTGCGACTCCTCTACGCTAGTCACATACCATTCTCACGAGCCCCTGTCACTCAACTCTATTTACATACCTATATATATACGCTCTCTTGCGCAGTGAGCTAAAATCGTCATTCCCTGAATACACAACAATTTCCACTTAAGGATCAATTGATGAATGCCAAAGCTTTTCTTTCGTAGAGCTCGTGGGTCTTGGAGCCATGAGTCTAGATGAATATAAACCATCGACTGGCTTTGGTTTGTGAAATCCTCCTAGTTCAGCGATTACGGAGATACCGAGAGGCGAGCGAATCAGTAACTAGTGGATGAGAAGCTAATTGATAGTGAAGTTAAGCCCTACCGACCTCGGTCGCCAACGTCAATTGTACCCTGCGTATCGATGAGAATTCCCATTGGTTCCATCGTTGGTGGGGTGGACTCCATTTATTTATCATTATTTATCTCTCTTCATTCAAGAGTTATCCCAAGTCTAGTTTGGTCGGCAACGCTTGTCCAAATTGAACATCATCACAGTATAGAGGCTGGTGACATGGAAGTTCCAATATACCGAGAGGCGGGCGAATCAGTAACTAATGGATGAGAAGCTAATTGATAGTGAAGTCAAGCCCTACCGATCTCGGTCGCCGATGTCGATTGTATGTACCTTCATATTGATTCCATCGTTGGTGGGTTGGACTCCATTCATTTATCACGATTTATCTCTCTTCATTCGAGAGCTATCCCAAGTATAGTTCGGTCGGCAACGCTTGTCAAACTTGAACAACATCAAAGTATCGATGCTGGTGATATGAAAGTCCCCAACGAAAGGTAGCTTCCGGTTTAAAAACAACAATCTGCAAACACCCGCGGGATCATAAACGGATTTTACCAAACAGGTCTGTTGAATTACGTTTGTCTTGGTAACCTTGTTCCTGCAAAGCGATGCCATGCACCTTGATTATACTTGCGATATGGCCTTTGAGCAAAAAGAAGCAGCATGTATTTTTAATTGGTGGGCTTTGCTCATCTTGGGAATAATTCAACAAAAGCAAGCCCACGCCCGCTAGGTAGCTAGATTTGGTATTACCATTGGTATGCAATTTGAATCACCCCAATCAAGCAGCCGTATCGCAAGATTGCAGGGTCCATGAGCGTGGGGAAATTTTCGTCCAACGAAAATCGACAGCATTTCTATCATTCAACTCTTGTCCTCAAAGATCCCCTGCAACCCTGTAACTCTCTTCCAGTCGGGCCTGCGAAACCGGTCGCCTAAAGCTGTTTTGAGAAACCAGCTGGAAGCATGTTTTGAGTGGAATCTTCAAACTTTTGGATTTTTTTCAAATTTTTCCTTTCAGTGATCTTTCAAGACTTGTTTTGCATACGTCTGTGCCCCATCGTCACCTCGAGGCAAATCCTTCAACTCAAATTACCGTCGACATCTGGTTGGAACACATGGGCGGAGTAGATTGCGAGTGGTCTGGAGCTTGTGGGTGAATATATTTATTATAGATGGTTCTGAACTTCTGAGCAGTAAACTGAGTAGGTTTCCAATGTTGTTTTTCTCTGCTTTTAATAAAGGTAACAACACTTCAAACAGCGTTCTGATTTTTTTCGAAAAAAATTATCCAAATCTTGTTCATAAATGGGACCGAAATGAAGGTCGATGAAAAACTTTGTTTGTAAGGCACTTTGTATGAGTTGAGCGGTGCGGATCGCTGATTAAAGTGAAAACGTGCGTGCACGTCTATATAAATACACTTTTTGCAGTGCTTATTCAAGGATCAGATCGAAGAATCTGCGTGGTGGGATGTAGAGTTTTGATTGGTGGAAAGCATGAGAAATGCTCTTCATCCTAAATATAAAATATAGGACCCCTTCTCTGAAAGTGGTCCATAAATTCAAATCCAAATAGTTATAAGATTTCTAGCTATGGTGGCCTTTCATGAAATATCCCAGGGGTGAACAGACGTGCATTCTGCACCACTTTAGTTCATGCAAGTAGAACTGATTCTGTGTGTCAGCAACTACTATCCACACTCGTGAAAACAGCATTGGATATTGATTGTGTAGTTATATTCTTGTGGTTGGATCTATACTCAAGCTACCAGTACTCTGAAAGAGAATTTCAGACACAAGAAATCCACGCTCCAGCTGCAAATTAATCACCTAAATTGGCACTGTTGTGATGTACACCTTGCACCAAGTGGTTATAGCTCAACAGTTAGAGCATCATGCATGCATTGGGTAGATGTGGGTTTGACTCCCACTGACTGTTTTACCTTTTCCCCATCATTACAGGTTGTGAGCCCAGCACTGCAGCTGTAGCATCCTGATTCACACTGAATATCACGCTATAAAAATGAATAAAAATACATGACTATGGGGTTAAAGGGCGCGCCAATTGGGTGCTTGGTGTATTGGGGGGTGTTGTGATGTACACCTTGCACCAAGCGGTTATAGCTCAACAGTTAGAGCATCCTGCATGCATTGGGTAGATGTGGGTTTGATTCCCACTGACTGTGTAACCTTTTCCCTGTCATTACAGGTACAAATGAAATAAATTATTGTCTAGACTTGGAATGCAAGCAAAATCTAAAAAGGATCCATCCAATATGGAAAAGCTTGCTTTCACCTAGCCATTAACCCATGGCCAATTTTTGTAGACTCTGCACCCTATGATTTTTACCTACTATGCTCTTTGTAAATGTCTCTAGCATTCCTCTGTTTGTCTTAGCCCTTCCACCTTGTGGATTTAACCTTTTCTCCCTCTTTTTTGTCTCCCTTTATTCCGCCTGGCATCCCTCTCCTTTCTACCCCAATGCTTTTTTACACACTGCTATCCTTCAGGCCCTCATTACTGGGGCCCTGTCAGCTCTCTGATACCAGGAACCTTGCAGTCCTTTAGCTACAGAGAGTGATAAAATAGTGTAATAATAATATTCCCAAAAACAAAAACTTAAAAATCTCAAATAATAAATATGTTAAGAGCTAGTTCAAGGTTTAAATGGTTTGGTTGAATAGTTTTGATAATGCTAGAAAAGGAGGGGCCACAGTATTATACTACTGGGGATCTTTACAGACAAACAACCTCTCTTCAAGGGGCCACCTTGGGCAGTGTAAAGACCTTGGAATAATGTTGGGTGCCTTTTAAGGACTTATCCAACTAGTGTGGCCGGTGGGGAAAAAAGAGAAAGTGGTAGTCCCCAAGTTTTCCCTAAGTTCAGAAGTTAATGGTCCTAGTGTCTGTAAGGAGAAGGATGCACCCTTAAGAGAGAGGGAGAGAGAGAAGAGAGTAAAACAAGATATTATTTCTTCCTTGCCCATGTCCATGGTTGTACAATCTTCCTTCTTCCTCCTCCCTCCACAACCCTGCGCTGAGAGTGCAGACTTTATGCCCTCACTCTCAACCATAAACTACGTACAAACAAAACAACAGCCAAACAACAAATAACAGAGAAACCCTAGAAACCAGAACCCTAGCCTAACCTTAACCCATATCCATAACGCCAAACCCTTTAGCCCACCTGCCATTGCGCACATCTTGTATGTCCTTCTCATGACGCGGCCCTCCGTTGCGCCCTACTTGGAGCCCCCCACGTTGTTTGTATTATCCCTGCGCCCTGCGTGATTTCTGTCCCCGCGGTTTGGCCTGTGCTTGTGGGTGCCTGCCCTGCTCTACCTTCCCAAACTAACTGCCCTGCAAACCTGGTTGGGCTGGCTCCATTCCTGGGTCCATAACATCCAAGGGGGTTGTGGCCCGCCACATCCAATTCAGCCCAACCTGCTCCTGGCATGCTGAGCCCCACAGCGCCTACTTCTGAGCCTGTAGCAGTGTGGTGCTCTTTCATGAACACATGTCAGGAAAGGCTGCGCGCTGCAGATTGCGCGGATTGGAAGGCTTGCGCAGATCGGACGGATTGCGCAGATCAGAAGGCTTGCGCGGATTTGATGGCTCGCATGGATCGGACGGCTCGCGCGGATCAGACGGCTTGCGCGGATCAAGCTCATTATGTTGAGTGTTTTGAGTTAAAATCATTATGATGAGTGTTTTGAATGTGATTTTAATGGTAAGTCAGTTCAAATTGTGTTGGACTGATCCCATCATAAGGAGTATTTTTACTTCTTGTGATTGGATCAGCTTAACAAAAGTTTAATTTTTTTTTTTGGTTTTTTTACTTTAGGTCTGTTCAAAAAAGCTTGTTATTTTTTTGGCAATCTTACTTTAGGCCTAGTCAAAAGTTGAACTTGTATTTTTGGCCCTTTTACTTTAGGGCTAGTCCATTTGAAATTGTATTTTTTGGGAATTTTTCTTTAGGGCTATTCAAGTGGAAGACTTGTTTCTTTTAAGGCGCTGATGAAGTTGAACTTGTATATTTTCAGGCCTTCTTCATTTTTTTTCCTTTTTTGGTACTCATATTTTGTCTTTTTTTGTTCTTTTTTGGTGTTTTTGTTAATAAATGAAAGGCCAGACTAAATGAAAATATTTATTTATTTCATTTTATTTCATTTTATGTCATTTTATTTTATTTCATTTCATTTCATTTTATTTGATTTTATTTGATTTTATTTGATTTTATTTAATTTTATTTGTTTTTATTTGTTTTTATTTATTTATTTTTATTTTTTTTCTTTATATTTATATTTATTTATATTTATATTAATTTTTATTAATGTTTGTTTATTTTTATCAAGTATTATTTATTTATATTTATATTTATTTACTTTTATTTGTAATTATCATGTCTCTAATTTTATTTTTTAATTTTTTTAATTTTTTTAATTTTTTTAATTTTTTTAATTTTTCTATATTTATATTATATATTATTTTTTTTTTGCAAACGGCCCTTCACAACTGTATAAGGTAGCCAGCGGCTGTTTTCTACACAACGTCTGTCGTGAGTCGCGCCACGCAAGCCCTTTTAGGGAGTGAATGGGGGTCACAAAGTTGCAAATTCAACATTGGCATTTTTACATATATAGTTTCCCTGGGATGTCATGGTAATTTTGGCACCCTGATATATCCCTATATGTTATGTTAAGTTAGGTTGTGAACTCTCTCAATCTATTATTATGTATTTTTGAAATTTCTAGTATTTATTAATATATTTCATAAAATATGTACCAATCTTGCTTTTTAGGTAACTTTATTATTTTTATGTATATTCTGATTGCTCTTTACCTGCAAAGACCTTTATTACATATGCTGCATGTCTCCATCTGGGTAGTAGCATGTGTGAGCTGAACTTTGACAATTCAATAGCTTAAATTGACATTTGGCAGTCAAGACTGTTGCAGCTGTTGCGTAGTCCCACGGCTACATGCAGGAACTGTGAAGAATCACATTTCCGCACATAACTCCTAAATTACGCACAATTCATCAATTTCAACTAATTTTTTTTGTGAAACTCATGTGTGACAGTCTGTGTGAAATTTTTAAATGGCCAAAAGAATGGATTTTAGGGCTGCATTTTTGGAAATCATCTTTCATGAATATTTTAAAAATATAAGGATTGAAAATTGTAAGGTAGATTTGCTGGGTGAACTTACCTGAAATTGGGTGGGGAATCTAAATCTACAACAATATTTTATCTATTCCTAATCTTAGAGTTAGTTTTTTATTAATTCAAGTTATTTTTCTTGTTTTTGGTGCTCTGTCAGCTAGCTCTGACATAGTAGCAAGAAGACAATTGTCATCTATGAGTGAAAAGGTAAGGCTTGGGTTTTTTGCAAGGTCTGATGATGGTAAGGATTTTGTTTGTCAATGGAGAAACACATGAAGGGATTGGATTGAAGGACCACTTAGACCAGATATTGCCACTGAGTGAAACTGGACACTAGGAATGAGGACAATATTGCTTGAAATTGAGAACCAGTGAGAATCTAGGTGGATGGAAGGAGGGATGGTGCAATTGATTACAAGTATGATATCCAAGTTTGATGAGAGATTTTAGTATGAAGGTTAGTGAATGAGTTTGTAGTTAAAGAATTGAGCTTGTAATTGTTTTTGTTGTGGTTTTTATTGACTGGGGAAATGATCAGAGTCTCAAGCAGATGTTAAAACTGAGTAGATTGCTGGATTGAGTTAATCAAGTGAGGAGATGGCTTGGTGGAGAGCTGTGGCTGGATGAGGATTGAGGAAGGATGAGCAGGAATCAGGGGATGGATGAGAATTCAAAGAGGATGAGTACAGATGATGAATGATACAGAGAGAGAATGGAGATTTATATAGTATATTTGAAATGTCCCCACTTATTTGCAGGCAACTCTGACACACCTGATGTGAAATAAGTGGGTTTCTCAGCGTTCTACTTTTACAGAGAAACCTGTCAAATTAGAATAAAATTAAAATAAATCATAAAAATAAAAATATCAAGAAATACCAAAAATATTATTTTAAATTTGTATTCTTCAACTAAAATAAGGTAGGGTCACTCACTGACCCCTCCCTTCAATTCCAATTCCTTATATTTTTAAGAAATAATTAAAAGGAAATGACCAAAAACCATGGAATCACTATGGAACTTTTTGGACATTTTAATATTTCACGTGTGCTGTCTTGTATAGGTTTCACACCTAAAATTCACTCAGAATTGAGGTGTTGTGTTTATTTTAGGAGTTACAGCCAGATTTGTGTTGTGACACAATTCCCACGTGCAGCCCCGCATCCATACAACAAGGGTAAACACGCCTGACACTCAATATGTAGGCACCTGTCAGGAAACCTGCATCAAATATATTGCTGGCTGTGGATTATGGATTCCCACATGCAGCTGTCAAGCAGGTGCGTGTCAGAGATAACTGCACCATTCCTGACAGCCAGGTACTGCAGGAACATGCTACAACCTGCATGCATACATCATGCGTATTTAAAAACTTGACTGAAGGATACAGGGATGTCTGAAACCCCTAAATATACAATAAAAATTATGAAATTCAAAATATAAGACAGATAAATGAGGGAAAATAATAATAAAGGTTTTCACGTAAATAACATTATCAACTCTTTATGAACCATGAAACATACCAACGAGTTCCCATAAAAATTATTAAAAATTGTCAAAATTTTTGGAAAATGACTTGAAATCTACCAATAACCACTTCTGACCATGTCACTCAAGAGAAAAAATTACAAAATGAAGAAATATGTCAGAGCTACAAAATTAACAAATTAACATTCAAACAGTTTCTGAAAATTATTTCAAATAAAAAATATGAGACAGGCAAGTCCAGCTGATTGAAATCACTTAAAATACTCTTCAAACTAACCCTGGCCAGTCTGCTAGCCTCAGCTCACAAGCACAACCCTCTCTACATGCCCTGAGAAGGTCTTATTACCCCAAAAAGGTATATATACAGCTCCTTTTTGATGATTTAAACACCATTCATTTTTAATTAATCTATCCAGAACCCTTTCCATCCATGAAAAATTGATTAAATAAGATAAAAAAGTGATTTATTGCCTCATTCTGATAGTATAATTATTAATTCTAACCCCATTGTTAATTCCATTGAGGAATATCAGCATGATAACCAACCTTTGTCGTGAGACCCTTTTAACATGAATTACTGCAAGAATCTTGGAGTGCCTGCTTAAAGTAGTCATTTATCTCCCCCTTGCTTCCAGGTATAAGTGCTGTGAGACAGCCAGTCCACCCACTCCCCTTGAGTAAACCCCTTTTGAGTAAATCACTTAGGACCTCATTGTCCCACGGTCTTTACTTGGTTCAAAAAAGACCCTTGAAGAGAGGTTGTTTCAATAAAGATCCCCTGTTTTTTATGCACTGTGGCCCCTGTTGAAAAAATATATTTAAACCATTCTTAACCAAACCAAAATCCAAACTTTTCACTTGCTTTTAATCAATATTATTGAGCATTTTACGCGTTTTCTTGGAATTATCATTGTTCCAACACCAATATCACTTGCTGTAGCTAAAGGACTGCAAAGTTCCTAGTATCAGTGAGCTGAAAACTTGGGATCTGGTCAGGAAATATCCCTGAGTAATCAATATTTAATTGGTTAATTTCTTTGGAACAGAAATTCTACGTAAGAAATAAGTAAAAATACTTATTATCATTTTTTTATTCTTTTTCCAGTGGATCTTAAGACAAATGGAGAATTAATTAATCATTATTTAAATCTTCTTAAAAAAAAGAAAGAAGAAAATCTACATAAATCTGTGAATAATTATTGGGACTCTTTAACTTCTGACCAAAAGAAACAAATCCCTTTGAACCATGATCAAGAAGAAATTAAAGAGAAAGAACTTGACCTTGAGAGAAATATTAACTTCAATTCTTAACTCAGGAAACACAAGGCCTGGGATAAATATCAAATATTAATTTATTTATTTAATGAAGAAGAAAATAAACTTAAAATATTTTTTTTTATTTTTCCTTTAAAAAAATAATAATAAATAAAAACAATTTTTGAAAAAAAATATAATAATAAAATTTAATAAAATTAAAATAAATTGAAACGTATTGTTTTTATTTATTTATTTTTTTTGGTTGAAAGAACCTTTTACCTTGCTGATTTTATTGAGCAACACCTGTTGGAGGGCCACTCAAATCACGGATCTTTGGACTTAAGCCAAGATCTCATTGGCACCCACCAAGGTCCCCCTGGATTATCAACCAAGGACAGTTTTAACCCCAACCAGGCCTTAGTACCATTGAGTTTAATTATAAGTAAGCTTAATTTAATATAAAAATAAAAATAAAAGTTATTTCTTATATTTTTTAAGATTTTTTGATATTTTTTGATATTTTTTGATATTTTTTTATATTTTTTTATATTTTTACATATTTTTTTATATTTTTTTATATTTTTTTATATTTTTTTATATTTTTTTATATTTTTTTTATATTTTTTTATATTTTTTTATGTTTTTTTTATGTTTTTTTATATTTTTATATATTTTTATATATTTTTTTATATTTTTTTATATTTTTTCTATATTTTTTTATATTTTTTTATATTTTTTTATATTTTTTTATATTTTTTTATATTTTTTTATATTTTTTTATATTTTTTTATATTTTTATATATTTTTATATATTTTTATATATTTTTATATATTTTTTTATATTTTTTTATATTTTTTTATATTTTTTATATTTTTTATATATTTATATATATTTTTTTATATTTTATATTTTATTTTATTGTATTTCGTTTTATTTTATTGTATTGTATTTTGTTTTATTTTTTTTATTTGATTTTATGTTATTTTATGTTATTTTATGTTATTTTATGTTATTTTATGTTATTTTATGTTATATTATGTTATATTATATTATATTATATTATATTATATTATGTTATATTATGTTATTTTATGTTATGTTATTTTATATTTTTTTATATTTTTTTATATTTTTTTATATTTTTTTATATTTTTTATTTTATTTTATTTTATTTTATTGTATTTTTTATATTTTTTTTGTTTGATTTTATTTTATTTTATTTTATTTTATGTTATTTTATGTTATTTTATGTTATTTTATGTTATTTTATGTTATTTTATGTTATTTTATGTTATTTTATGTTATTTTATGTTATTTTATGTTATTTTATGTTATTTTATGTTATTTTATGTTATTTTATGTTATTTTATGTTATTTTATGTTATTTTATGTTATTTTATGTTATTTTATGTTATTTTATGTTATTTTATGTTATTTTATGTTATTTTATGTTATTTTATGTTATTTTATGTTATTTTATGTTATTTTATGTTATTTTATGTTATTTTATGTTATTTTATGTTATTTTATGTTATATTATGTTATATTATGTTATATTATGTTATATTATGTTATATTATTTTATTTTATGTTATGTTTTTTTATATTTTTTTATATTTTTTTATATTTTTTTATATTTTTTTATATTTTTTTATATTTTTTTATATTTTTTTATATTTTTTTATATTTTTTTATATTTTTTTATATTTTTTTATATTTTTTTATATTTTTTTATATTTTTTTTATATTTTTATATATTATATATATTTTTATTTTATTTCATTTTGTTTTATTCTAGGTTATTTTATGTTATTTTATGTTATTTTATGTTATTTTATGTTATTTTATGTTATTTTATGTTATTTTATGTTATTTTATGTTATTTTATGTTATTTTATGTTATTTTATTTTATTTTATTTTATGTTATTTTATGTTATGTTATGTTATTTTATTTCATCTTATTTTATTTCATCTTATTTTATTTTATTTTATTTTATTTTTTTACACAAACTTTGATGTAATACTTACCTACTTACAAACATTCATCAAAACAGGCCCAACACCCGCGCGACTGGACAAGCCCTGTCCTATGGATCTTTGCCTGGAGGAACGCCCCCCCGTAAGAGCACCCGTAGCAAGCACAATGAGGGGAATTGAACCCATGAAAATAGTACTGCAAGGCCTGCCAGCACCCCCGCCGTCCAACTCAACCAATCAATTCTTGGAGAAATCTCCCCCACCCAGAGAGTTATCCCCAGCGGCTACGTCTCCGCCCAAGCCACCCCAGATGGACTTAGTCAAGGAGTCCAAAATAAAGGTCCTAGTAAAGGACAATGTTAGTTATTGGGAGGCCTAAAAATTGGCCCAAGCCCAAGAAGACATGGTGGCTATGAGGCAGGCCATATCACAGGCCAAGTCCTCACAGATAGCCCTGCAGAAATTAATTCCCAGGAAGGAAGTAGAGAAATATGTAGAGAGTTGAAATACCTGGGATCAACTAGAAAAGTTAAAGAGAAAGGACCCCAAAACATTGAGTTGCTCCAATCATCAAAGGATGAGGAACCCCAAAGACTGGGACAATATAACATTTCTAGCCCAGAAGTGGAAGAAAGTTTATCACAAGTAGATGCAGATGTTACACCTATCTTCAATGAGTTTTCTGATAATGTTTTGCACAAATTTAAAATCCTAAGTAGCAATCTGGATAATATTCATAACCAATTGGACAAAAAATTAAAATTCTGACCAACATAATCCAGAATCAAGCTGCCCACCTGAGGACTAGTGAGTTAGAGATCAAACAACTGAGAGAAATCATCAACATGGACAAGGTATCTATGATCAAACATATAAACCAGAATTATTCTTCAGGAAAAGAGGAGATTCTCCTCTCCATTGACCAACTCAAAGGAGAAATAAGGAAAAAAGCTGATGCCCCTTCTGCTCACTTGGTTCATAAAATAGACTTATTAAGCATTAAGATTGCTCTAGAATTAGGTTTGATCAAGAATAATCCAAGAGATCTTAAGATCAAATCAACTAGTCCTCCCCTGGTCAAACCAGAGGAAGCAAAGCCCACCAGAATCCCTATTACTCCTAACATCCCTTATAATTCTGAAGCAGTAAGGAATGAGTCTTACAGGCCCAGTAAAACTCCTGAGGTAGAAAAAGCCCTTATGATTTTGTCCCCTGTAACTAAATGGCCCAAATTCTCAGGAGAAGAAGAGTATAACCATATCAGATTTATTAAATTTATTGACTACACTCTTGCTTCATATGATCTCCCTGATACTATAGAAGTAGTAAGGTTTCCCAGAAAATTCAAAGGAGTAGCCCAAGATTGGTTCATTAAAAAGAGGGAGGAAGTAGTATCCCAATCCTGGAATTCTTGGAAAGGACTGATCAAAGACCAGTTTGGCACCAGGATTTGGAAAAGGAAGATGATGAAGACCTCTGAAAATTCATTGTTTGATCCCTCAAACTAAAAACCTCATAAATGGTGTCTAGAAAAAAAGAATAGGTTGGATTGCTTCTACCCTAATGCTGAAAAAGAGGAGATTAATGAAAGACTCCTTAAATTATTTATTGGTCACCTTGACCACAGTGTAAAATTTAGGATGTCTATGGATTCTTACCTCTCTACTCTCATTGGTATATTGGAGGAAACTATTGATATTAATGGCCTTGACAAAAGAACTAACAAATCAAAGGATCTCAGCACCAAAACAAAAGAAGAATACAACAATAAAACCAAGGATTCCTCTAACCCCAACTTGGAAGTCAAGAAGACTTCAGAAACCAAGGAAAAGGTATGCTGGATCTGCAACCAGACAGGGCATGTAAGACCTGATTGCCCCCAACCTAGGAGAAGGATTAATCCTATTTAAGGAGAAGAGTATGAAAATAATCCTGACTCTCAGCTTCATTACACTGATGGATCACTATCTTAATGTGAACTAATGAATAATAACCCTATCAATTTCATTGAAGGAAACATAGAATCCTGCCTAGAAATCAACTCTGTCAGCAAGGATTATAACCTGCCCCAAGAATGGACTCCCAATATGAAAATTCAACATGTTTCTGAAGCCAAATATTTGATTATGAAGCCCTCTTTTTGTAAGAGCTAAACCAATGGCAAAAATTGCTATGCCACTGGTCTAATCCAAGGTTCTCCTTTAAAGTTACTTCAGGATAGTGGAGATTTTTGATCTTGTGTTGGAGAAACCTGTTTGGAAAACCAAGATTCCCATTGGAAGAAGAAACTATTACCAGTACCCCAGGGTAATTTTAGCAGTTTCAACTATCCCCTCAATTCTATTGGAGTATGTTCTTCAGATCTTATACTACCCCATTCCATGGGCTCCCTAAAAATGAAAGTTGAATTTGTAGTACTTCAGAATAGAGTATGTGATTACTTTATTATAGGAAATGAATCTCTCTGCCTGTATGGGATAGATGTGTTCCAGAGTAAGGTTAGATACTTTACGGTAGGAGGAGACTGGAACAAGAAGTTCCAAATTTGTCATGTTAATTCTCAAACTACTGATTCCACTTATGAGAGGCACTTGGAGACCTTTAACCAAGAATAATTTTCTCAAGCCCCTCTGAATTCCAAACTCAGTGAGGATAAAAAATGTGACATTCTCCAAGTTTGTTTTAAAAATAATAATCCTTTTTGCACTAAGGACCACCCTATTGGAAAAATTAAGGGACATGACATGATCCTTAACTTAACTATCAAACCCCCTTACACTCCTAACCTCAGGAGAACTTCTTATCCCTTTAGCCCAAAATCAAGAGCTGCCCTGGAAACTGACATTCAGGAACTGATTGACCTTCAAGTTTTAAGTAAAGTAGGACATAATGAACGGTTAGATGTCACTACACCAGTGATCATAGCTTGGCACAATGACAAGTGAAGAATGATTGGAGACTTTAGGATCCTGAAAAATTACACTCAAGCAGACTATTAACCTATCCCTAGGATTGATCATGCTCTTGAAAAGCTTTCAAAGGCTAAGTTTATCACCACTATGGACATGCTGAAAGGATTTCACCAGATCCCTCTCAAACCTGATAGCAGGAAGTTTATGAGGATTATATGCCACCTAGGTATATATTAGTACTCAAAGATGACCTTTGGGATCAAGAATGCTCCCTCCCACTTCCAAAGAATGATGGATATGGTACTAGGCCAGTTTATTAGGCAAATATGGATGATGGTTTAAATTGATGATATTATCATTTAAACTGATGACTGGACTGACCATATGAATAAATTAAGCCTTGTTCTGAAAACCACCTCTGAAGTAGGACTGAAAGTATCTATGAAGAAGCACAACTTTGGATATGGAGAACTCAAAACTTTAGGACAAATAGTATCTGGTATAACTCTCACAGCTGATAAAAGAAAGATAGCTTATGTTATTAACAGACCAATCCGCCAGAAAAAAACTGAAATGTTGTCTTTCATCAGCTTCTGCAACTACTAAACTTACCCAAATTTGAATTGCTGACTAAATGTTTGTATGAGAATTGTAAAAATAACACTCTCTTTGAAATGAATCATGAAAGGGTAAATAATTACAAAGAACTCAAAGAAGCTATGAGAACTTCCCCTGTGCTAATCCAACCTGATTAAAGGAAACATTTCAAGCTATACATAGACACCAGCATGGACAGATTAGGTTCTGCCCTCCACCAAGAGATCCTAGAAGATGATAAACCAGTAGCTTCAGCTTGCTTCTATTGCAAAGCAAGCTGAAAAAGTAACAAAAATTACATAAAAATAATAATAATATAATTAACCTATAAAGGAGTAGGAAAATCATCAATATTATTACAGAAATAGATTCTCCACCCAAAATTAGGTAGGGTCACTCACTGACCCCACCCTTGAAATCCAACTCCTCATATGTTTAAATAATTAAGGAAAGTAAGACCAAAATACCACAGCTCTACTATTGAGCTTTTGGTCAATTAAATATTTCACACGTATTGTCACGTATAGGGTTCACACCTAAAATTCAGTCAGAACTGAGGTGTTGTGTATATTTTAGGAGTTACAGACGGATATGTGTTTTGTCACAATTTCTGCACGCAGCCGCGGCAGCCAATGCACCCGCGCGCGGCTGAGATACAGCCCTGTCACTCCATCAAGGTTGTGTATGCAGCCCCAGGCCTCTGACAAGTACTCAGCCGCAGGACTAGGGGTTGACAGAGTGACAGGCGGCCTGAGAGGCTTAGGTACCGCGTAAACATGCTACAACCCACACGGGAACTTTCTACATATGTAATAAATGCTCCCGTGGATAGTAGATAGTCTAAAAGTACACAATAGTATATAAAAGTACTTAAATAACCCTCATACTTATTTTTTATTAAATATAATTCAAAGTACCAAGAATGTGGAAAATAAGACAATGACATCTTCTAAAAATATATTAAAATACTTTAATATGCTTTTATGAAAATTCCTAGACACCAATATCCTTGTGACTTACTAAGAAAACTAATGATGTAGCAATATTGCATGAATTCCCATGACTTATATTCTTAAGTAATTATTTTAGTAAATCAACTGGAACTTGAAAATAAGGAGTAAAATAAATATCATGACTTTACTCCAGTTATTTAATACATAATGAGAACTCACCTGACATCAGGATGTCCATAGAAATTTCTATTTATATAATTATTAAATTACTGGGAACATTTACTAAGGATAATTAATTCAATAATACATAAATGGGACTGATTAGTGCTATTCACACTTCCTAATATTTATTATAAATTAGAATAATTCCCATAACCTGAGGAATTAGATGCTACCCGCGCTATAGCACCAAGAACACATGACAGGCTACCCCTGGCTACCCTGCTAGCCTTAGTGTCTTTCCCTTTGAGCACCTGCAACCCTCAGAAGGGCCATATTGGGACTCCAAAAGCTATAAATAAAGAGCTCTTTTGAGGATATTGATGGGCAGAGACCCAGTTATGTTTATATCCAGACACCGTGCTAAGGTAAAAAGTACTTATAAGAGATAAGTAAGTGATTTATGGCTACGTCTGATCATTAATATCCATCCTCAACCTCTTTTTTTATCAATTAAAACTTCTGAACAACCTTATAACCCCAGTATACAGGTTTAACCCATCAGTGCACGTCTCAAACGAATACCCAAAGGATTCAATAATATACCAGTGAGTTTTATTATCCTTTCTCTGTTGTGGCAGCTTGGTTACAAGGCCCTGCCACTCCACCGTGTATTTCATATACATATTATCTTTGGGTAAAATATCCTTCAAACTAAAGAGCCCAAAGTAACCAGGACTATGTGTTTTCATACTGCAATCCCCAAAGAGAGGTGTTAAAGATCCCCAATATAATTGTGGCCCGTCTATAAAAATATTTAATAATTAATTTATTCATATTGATTTAAAACAATAAACCATAACCAAGCCACTTAACCTTGCAATAAGCTTAATCCAAATATTTTACGGATTTTTGCTGCATTTATTAATTAATATATTTATTATTTATTCTATCACCTCTGATAGCTAAAGGATAGCAAGGGTCTTGGCATCCAGGAGGCTGACAAGTAGAAATACCAATACTGTTCATATCTAGACAGGTCAAGGACACTGAGAAAAGATATGGTGCCAGCCAAATGGAATGCCTTGCTCTAGTATGGGCCTTAGAAAAACTCCATTAATACCTCAAAGAAACCAACTTTATGGTAATTACTGATTGAAATGCTTTCAGAGCTCTGATAAACCCAAAGACCCCTAGAAGGCATATGCTGAGATGGCAGATAGCCATTCACCAGTATAGAGGACAGATGACTATAGTCCATCAAGCTGGTAGCAAAAACCAGAATGCTGACAGTCCAAGCAGGAATGCCTTACCTAATGACTCTAGAAAACCTGCTCATGAGCCAGAGGATCATGAAATTTTCCCCATATCAAATATAAAACTGCTTGATCTTGATGCTCCAATTACTTGGATACACATCTGTGAATTGGATGAATCCTTGTTTGAATCTATCAGAAACACTTACAGCACCAGTATAAGAATCTTTGTCTCTATCATGGAAAGAACTAATCCTCCATCTGAACTAGTCAACAGTTTCAATGAACCTCTTCTGAAAATATACAAGTTCAGAAGATTTACTTTATGGGATGGATTAGTTTATTACAGACATTAAAACTCCAGTGTCCTAGTATTGACTAATGAGGAACATATCAAACATATCCTTTCTGAATGGAATGATAACTGTTGCTATTGAAACTTATCCACTGAGGGGACTTGAGAAAAGATCAAGAAAAAAGCCTGGTGGATTAACTGGAGAGACTCCACCGTAAAGTATGTTTCCAGCTGTAAAACATGCCAAAATTATAACAGAAATACTGGAAAGACATTTGGTTTATTAAAGAAGATCACTTAACCCAAGAACAAATGGGAAATTATCAATATGGACTTTTTTACAAGACTACCTCAAGGAGGAGCTTACTCTTACAACTCAGTCATAGTCATAGTAGACAGGTTCACCAAGAAGGCCAAATTTCTACCCAACCACAAAGATGATACTGCTATAAAAGTAGCTCTATTATTGTGGAAAAGAATCATTGCAGATCTAGGAGTTCCCAAGATTATCATAAGTGATAGAAATCCCAAGTTTACCTTTGAATTTTGGAGAAATCTTCATGAAATGTTGGTAACCACCTTAGCCTTCTCCAAAGCTTATCATCCCCAAACAGATGGATTAGCTGAAAAAATGATCCAGAATTTAGAGGATATACTCAGAAAATTATGCTGCCTTGGGCTAGAATACAAGAACACAGATGGATATTGCAATGACTAGGTTATTCTTTTACCTGACCTAGAAATGGATTACAACAGCAGAAAACATTCTATTACCAAGGAAATTCCCTATTTCCTGGAAAGGGGATGGATACCCAAGCTACCCAAAGATAGCCTTAACCAACACATGGTGAACATCCATCCTACATCAGTAGATTTCAAGAACATGATTGAAATGCCTAATAAGCATGCTGCCAAGTGTTTCCAAGAAGCTGTTGAATATAATCAACAGAGATGGGATATAACTCACAAAGAACATGATTTCAAAATTGGAGACCAAGTCCTGATATCAACCACTGATTTTAATAACCTTTCAGGAAACGGGAAATTGAGACCTGCCTTTGTAGGGCCATTCAAAATCAAGAGGCTTCATGTAAAGAATGCTGTAGAAGTGATCCTGACTAATGAAATATCCAGGAAACACCCAGTATTCACAGTAATCCTGATAAAAAACTTTAACCCAAGAGAAGGAGAGAAAGTCCCTCCACCAGAGGTACCTGTGGAAGCTGACCCTGTTGAAGGAAAAGGGAAAATCAGAAAGATCCTTAAAGACAAGAAGGAAACAATTAATGGGGAAGACATTAGACTTTACCTGGTCAGATGTAAAGGAGAATCTGATGACAAAGTTGAATGGATCCTTGAGGATAAATTCCACTCACTTGTTCCATTGACACTTGCTCAAAGAATCTAGAAGAATAATACGATAATGTGCAGGAAACCTATAAAAAATTCCAAAAGAAATCAGAAAAATTGAAAAAATCAAGTATTATCCAATTCACTCACTTTGTCACTTTTTGTTGGTGCTGTTTGAGCACAAACATTCTTTCCCTGTGGATGGTAAGGGGCTTCATCATCTTGACTTTTGTGCTTTTTCCTCTTGATTCTAGACCCAGGATTGTAATCAGGGGAAGATGCCCTCTTAATGAAAACAGTTCCAGACCTCTAAAAAAATGTCAAATGGGAAAATTAATAAAAGTTCACTCAATAAAAAAAGAAAATTTAATCTCACCGTCTTAATAAAATCCAAATGTGGGAGCTCCTCATCTTCTGAAATATCTTCTTTGGTCAAAAAATCATTCTATGTTGAAAAAAAGAGATATTCTTTTGATAATGAGATGATTATGTATAAATATAAATTTACCTCTTCATCTGATCCCTCCTTCTCTTTTCTCTTCCTTTCTTTCCTTTTTTCCCTTTCCCTTTCTCAAATCCTGAATGATTACATAAAAAAATGAGTTATATTTTTTCATTCTCAAAGAGTGATTAGTTACTGAACACTGAATTTGCTGAAAATTTCCTCCTTGGCCTTCCTTTCCTTAAATGGTTGCAAGTGTTTATGAAAGAGCTTCCATTCATCTTCAGACTTGAAATGCTTCCTGAAGTGGGTTTGAATATTTTTGAAAATATGACAGAGACAGAGAAGGTGATGAGAAGATGGGAAAACGTTTTATATGGCACTAATTAAAGCTTGTTCTTTATCTATCACAATAAACCTGGGCTCTTGATGTTCTGATATTTCCTGAAGTTTATTGAGGCAAATTCATAGTAATTTTTTTCCCTTGGGATAAAAAACAGAAAGCAACTGATAAATTTCTTGAATAATAGTTTACCCCAAAAATACCAAGAAGAGGCATCCCAAATTTATTTGTTTTATATGTGCAGTCCATCATGAGAATAGTATGAAATGTTTTCAGAATTTTTATGGAATCATTATGTGAAATGAATAGATAAGTGATGTGTCCATCCATATTATTGATTCTGTATAAAAAAGAAGAATTTTGGAGCTCCAGTATTAAAGCTTGAATTGGGTTTTTTCCATGAAGAGAATTTTTTTGATTTGAGCTCTTTGATTATGAATAGTACTGAGGTTTTTTTGAACTGGAGTCAAGGAGTTTTTTATGAGAGAATTTAAAATTTTGAATGGGGGAAAAATTAAGTTTTCTACAGTCTCCTGTTGCTTGCTACAAATTTTTCTATGGATTGGATGAGTAGAAGGATCATCTGAGGGGGCATGGTTGTGGTCTGGAAATATAGCTTTAACCTGTCAGAGACCTAATCTTTTGGAGAAATTTCCAGATAATCTGAAAGGGCGATTGGCTTTCTGGTTTTTTGTAATTTTTTGGGATCTTTACTGGGGTTATATTCTCCAGATTTATCACATTGATGTGTGTAGGTATGTTTCTTCAAGTTTGATACTCTAGGAAAAATGGCATATCCATGAGACTTTTCCCATGATTGGATAGCATCAAATACCTCATCCTTTTGATTATATGATAGTTCAGGAGGAGGTAACAGAGGAGTGGTATCATTAGATTGTGAAGATAAGGAAAGGGCCAGAGGAGTAGAAACACTAGTTTGATTAGATGAGGTGATGGAGGATGGGCCATGTGAGACAGTTGTGTTGTGTTGTGTTGTGTTGTGTTGTGTTGTGTTGTGTTGTGTTGTGTTGTGTTGTGTTGTGTTGTGTTGTGTTGTGTTGTGTTGTGTTGTGTTGTGTTTTGTTGTGTTGTGTTGTGTTGTGTTGTGTTGTGTTGTGTTGTGTTGTGTTGTGTTGTGTTGTGTTGTGTTGTGTTGTGTTGTGTTGTGTTGTGTTGTGTTGTGTTGTGTTGTGTTGTGTTGTGTTGTGTTGTGTTGTGTTGTGTTGTGTTGTGTTGTGTTGTGTTGTGTTGTGTTGTGTTGTGTTGTGTTGTGTTGTGTTGTGTTGTGTTGTGTTGTGTTGTGTTGTGTTGTGTTGTGTTGTGTTGTGTTGTGTTGTGTTGTGTTGTGTTGTGTTGTGTTGTGTTGTGTTGTGTTGTGTTGTGTTGTGTTGTGTTGTGTTGTGTTGTGTTGTGTTGTTTTTAGTTTTGTTTTTTTGTTTTGGGTTGTGTTGTGTGGAGTGGTATGGTGTGGTAATGGGGGGAGTGGAGTGGTATGGTATGGTGTGGTGTGGTCTGGTCTGGTGTGGTGATGCGGGGTGGGTGGGTGGGGGTGGGTGGGTGGAGAGGTTTCTTTTATGGATGATGGGAGGATGGGAGTTCTCCAAAATGGCCTGGAAAAATATCAAACTCATATTGAATAGGAATGGGTAGTGTTTTATGCATGGAGGGCTCAAAAAAGCGGACCCCAGACCACCCGGGGGTTTGTTGCCCTCCTTTTTGGATTTGGTTTTTAGGGCACAAATAGTGCTTCATAAATTAAGAAAAAAAATATATTTTCAAAACTTAGAAGGCCATTTTTAAACTTTGAAGTTCATGTGCTACAAATTATCATACGTAAACATAAGAAAGAATGCAGAAATAAGGAAGGACCACCACTTTTATTTTCAATTATTTTAATTTTGATGAATATTTGGTGGGGTAAAACCCATAATAAAAGCTCAGACAAATTTTTCGTTAAATCTTTGGATGTTAATATTAAGTTTTGCAAAAAAAATTGAGAGAAACATTGATTGAAGAAGTGAAAAAAAAATCTTGAAAAGGATATGTCATTTTGAAGTGTTTTTACGTTGGATCCAATTTTTTGAGGCCAAGGATACATCCAAAAAATCTCAAAAATAC